>CATIWK010035212.1:0-21610 GCA_949634005.1 Mallotus japonicus | reverse complement strand
TAATATTAATATTTTCACTAAAAATAATATTAATTTTTTACTTAAATAATATAAATTTTTTAATTAAATAATTAATTAACTTAAATAATATTAATATTGACTATTTTAATTTTAAGATGTAATTTTATTTTTTTAGTAAATTTAAAATTAATGCCTTTTAGTTCTCTTAAGATATTATATTATTTAATTTTAAAAATATGTGGATGTATATATATTATTTATTATTAAAATATATTAATTATTTTATTAATATATTATTTAATTAATTTTATTATAAATAAATATATGGATGCATTTGGTAAGTATTATTGAATAAAATATGGTTGTAAGATGTAAAATGTATAAATAATATAATATTAGTATTGGATAGGAATATGTGAAGAATATTCTTTTTAGAGTTGAAAATGAAGTAATGGGTTGGAGTAAAATTACTGTAGCAGATGCATTTTAAAGTAAATTTTGCTGCATTTTGAAGTTTTGGGTTGGAGATGGCCTAACAAGACCAATCAATTTTGAGAAAAGATAGCAAACAGAAAAAAAAAAAAAAAAAAAACATCTTACAAGCATAGGCGTTTGGCAATTATAGATACAGATGTTACTTAAAAAAACAAAAGAAAAAGAGTGATTCAACAACCGTACAGATATAGGTAGGTAGGATAGACGTTTGGGGACTAGGGTGTTATTGTGTTTAAGGGCATTTTTGTCTTTTAAACATTATTTTAATTTTTTTGCACACATGGTTGGTGACAAGGCTGGAAGTGGGTCCCACACAAGTCCAGTCATCACTCTGGTAGAGACAATCCGGCCACATACACCAAATTAGTCAAAGATTTTAAAGTTCAAACATCAAAATAGAAAAAAAATAAAGTTGAGACACCACAATAGCAAAAATTAAAAAGTTGAGACACTAAAAATGCAATTTTATCATATACACAACTCCTATACAATTTCATCCATAACAAAACATTAAAAGACCATCAAAGTGCCACATACGCAAGCCTAATATGCAACAGAAATGCTCATGATTCATTGGCCCCAACCTTAGTACTTCTATTGCAATGCACGTGGATTTAGCGCTCACACCAAAAATGAACACATCCTGAAAAAAATATTGCTAAGGGGTAAGCTGGCGACTCAGTAAATAAATAATAGCTAATACTAACCACAAACACACAATGGCAACAATATCAAATCTAGAAGCAACATTTAACACATTCAATCATTTCGATTTAATCATCAACCACGATATCAATTTCAACAATCACAATCAATTTTTGATAATTAGTTAAATTGTCTAAATAGGAAGGTTAACGAATAGGTAAACCATTTACAACTTTCTCAAATTCAATCATTTCCCTTTTGGCCATCTTTTTTAATTCATTCTTTTGGTGCAACTTCTCGTTGCCCAATTCTCATTTCATATAAGTTCCCCTTTTCTCATCTCTTTTTTATTTATTTATTTTTAGGGGTAACTTAGCATGCATGCATTCAATATCATCATCTCTCTTGGTTTACCACATCTTAGCCAACCATTTAGACAGTTAACTCATCACCAAATCAAACATAAACAATTCACAATTAATCATTTCATTCCATAAACACAATTGTCCAAATCATTCCTTAATCACCACCATAAACTCATCATTCAAATCATCAACTCATCATTTCAATTAATCTCCAAGAATTGAAGATGTAGAGGCATGTTCATCCGTGCACAGGAAAGTGCTCGGCCAAACTTGAGGCTAAAAATTTCACTTCGCAAAACAAACAGGTGATGCACAGCTGTGCATCAAAATCTACACAGCCATGCACCAAATGCACAATCGTGCATCGAAATCTGCACAGCCATGCGCACGCCCAATCCTGGTTCAATTTTCCTGAGACCGCAAAAGTGCACAGCCATGCGCACGGCCAATCCTGGTTTGGTGATTTCCAAACCAACAGTGATGCACAGCCGTGCATATAAAAAAAAGTGCACAGCCGTGCACCTACGGTTTTACACAAACAATATCCCATTCAACTCATCAATATATAATATTCACAAAATTCTTAAAAAATAATTCACATGACAATCAATTTCAACATAAACTATCAACATGCACTTCCACTTACATCCCATACCATAACATCATTTCTAATTCACCATTGAAGAAATTTAAATAATATAAGACAATATCAAAAACAATTCAAACCAACACACACACCAATTGCTAGTATTAACAATTATTTACTTACAAAATGTGCCTCCTTTACTTGTTAGAGGTCTCGGGTTGCTTCCCACGATCTCCTTCCAAAGTTTGGCTTCCTAACCATTAAATACAAACATACACACACCAATTCACAATCAATTCATCAAATAAATGCATTTAGTGCTCCCTAACCCAAATAAACATTAATTCTAACATAAATTCTCCCTTAAATTTCACAACTACTCAAGCCAACCCCCAATCCTATAATAAATTCCTCAATACTACTCAATTAAACAAACAATATCAAAGCCTCCATAAACCTTATTTTCCCCAATTCCAACTCTCAACCATAGAAAAATAAACAAAAAGAAAAGAAAATAATATGACTAAATTAAGAAACTTACCAATTAAAAGAAATTCCTAAGCTTCTTCTCCTTCTTCTTCCTCTAAGCTCCCTTCTTTTCTCTAGACCACTCTCTCAAAAAATGTCTCTACAAATTCCACTATCTCTAAGCCTCCCACCAACTATTAAATGCTAACTTATCCCATATTTCTATCTTTAATAAATCCTAGGGAAAATTACAAAAAACTACCCTGTGGTTCGAGCCCTAATCACTTTCTGACTTGTGGTATTAACCCTAACGAAGTGGTACCCTGTGTAACAGTCCGTTAGCAAATCACGGTAAATCAACTAACACCGTTAAGTTTACTGACGTGGCGAAGGATATTATCGTCATTACATATATTTTTCCAACTTGACAGACAAGGACAAAGCCCTAATTTCCTCTTCCTAATTTCCTATCGTCTATCGTTCAAAAAAAAAAAATTCCTATCGTTCAACCACACTCACTCCCACCCTTCCCCCACCACCACTCCCTCTCTCTCGCTACCCTTTTCATCCGATGACTCTCCATCTCCCATCGCTGCCACCATCACCATCGAGACTGCAACAACCTGTTCTTCGTTTTCTTGTATCCATACATTACTTCTCCATATCTTCACCTAACAAAGTCCCAGCAATTCATCTTCATCACCATCTCCACCACCTTCACCTTCGCCATCACTCTCTTTAGCCATGGCTTCGCAGGCTGAAGCTTCCAAGATTAAGTCCAACTCTCAAGACCCAACAAAGAAAAGGTTCTTAAAATAAGGCAGAGATGGTAGCAAACATCCAGTTTACAGAGGCGTAAGAATGAGAAGTAGGGGTAAATGGGTATCTG
This sequence comes from Mallotus japonicus, assembly GCA_949634005.1. Taxonomy (NCBI): domain Eukaryota; kingdom Viridiplantae; phylum Streptophyta; class Magnoliopsida; order Malpighiales; family Euphorbiaceae; genus Mallotus; species Mallotus japonicus. Next base: position 18,201 of record CATIWK010035212.1, on the reverse strand, counting down.
AAATCCATTTACAGAGGCAGCAAGCATCCAGCTAACACCGTTTATGGATGGAAGGTAGTTGTATCAGTGGGTACTGGAATAGTCAGTTTTGGGGAAGAAAAATTGTTGAAACCTCGGGTTGTTTGGTCAGTGGAGCTGCATTGCAAATTTGTTGCAGCAGTTAATCAGTTAGGCATTGACAATATGTCTTTAACTTTACTCTTTAATATCTCAATTAAATTTTTGATCTATATACTAAATCTGTTTATAAATGAAGGTTGTTATCGTTGTTGTGATTGTAAATTTTCAACTGTGGGTGATATTAGACATGCAGAATCCTTGCAATTCGACTTTAGCACTTTGCAGACTTCGAATGCTATGATTGGTGGATTGGTTAAAGGTGGGATTTGAGGAGTGCCAGAAAGTTGTTTGATGAAATGATTGACAGAGATGTTGTTTCATTTACGGGAATGATTGATGGGTATGCCAAGGCTGGAGATATGGCATCTGCTAGTGCTTGAACAGCAATGTGATAAGGAGCAGAGTTTAAAATTTTGTAAATGTTGTTTAAAAGATCTTTCTCTATGTGAGTAAAAAAAGTCACTGATAGTTTGTTTAACTAGAGATTTTCATGGTTTCTGGTGCCCTGTTTTGAGTGCTGTTTGATTGGTTTATAGCCTTATAAAAGCATTTTTCAAATGTATACCAGGAAAGTACTTTAGCTATAAAAGATTGATCCCAAAATGTTCATCACTCAACAGTTAAACAATTTCTTACCACTGTGAAATAGAAAAAACAAAAAATTAAAAATGGGCGGTAGGATGGCATTGCAGGCGGTAGTTGTTAAGTAACCATTATTTTCTCTGGTTTTTTTCGTTTAAAATTGTAAATCATCTCAACTTAGTTCCAACTTAACTCCACATTAACACTCCTTCAAACTAATTACTGCATTCATTACATCCCATAAAAGAGTTGTATTTAGGAAACAGAGAAAAACAAAATCACAATTAACTACAAGCTGAAGGAAAAAGTTTTAAGTATCTCAATTCAAATCATAGAAAATTCACCTCACATTTCTTCTCTTCTCTTTTTTTTTTTACACAAAAACATGTTGGAATTTTTTCGCAAGAACACATAAGCAAATCCATTAATCATAGTGTTCCATGCTACAAGATCTTTATCGGGCATAAACTCAAACACCATATATGCACTCTCGTATTCTTCGCAGGCAGCATATATATGCACCAAACTGTTTGCTACATTCCTTGTCGTTAATTGCCTATAGGAAGAAAACCATGTCTTGATGTTTTCTTCTTCACCTGATCTACATTCCCTATTGTTGGATTCAATATCACTAACCCAAAGTCACCACCATCATTGCTTTAATAACACCACCACAACCACCAAAATTAATAATACCAGCAATAAGAAGAAATAAACCATGTTTTTAACATGGTTGGCCAACTAGCTTTGAAGCTTCCATTGCAGAAACAGAGTCATCAGACCAGAACCCACCCAAGTCAATCAATGGTCTCAAAATCAGAAAAAGAAAAAACAAAAACAAAAAAAAAAATCAAAATCTTCTTTGTTGCGTTCTTCGTTGTGATGAACTGCAACAGTCTTGAATAAGATTTAATAAAAAGAGAGTGTGTGTGAGAAATGAGTAAAAAATGAGGTGAAAAGTTGTTAAGTTTTTTTTTTTGGTCAAAAGTTGTTTTGTCTTTTAGAGCCTAAAAGCAACGTTGCTTTTTCCCCTTTGTTTTATTGACACGTTGGACACAACTTTAAGTGAAGAGATGCATTTGCCCTTTGCCACGTCAGCTTCATTAACGGTGTCAGTAGGTTTTCGGGTTTTTACTAACGGTTTTCAGGGCACCACTTTGTTAGGGTTCAAACCACAGGTCAGAAAGTGCTTAGGGCTCAAACCACAAGGTAGTTTTTTGTAATTTTCCCTAAATCCTAATACTAACAATTACTCTACTGGCTACTAACCTTTACTTTTCAACCAACCAATGAAATTTAACCACTTAAAAAGTAACTTTAGGTAAACTAATCAATCAACCCTCAATAATACAACTAGCTCTCAAATCTACCCTCTAACTTATTAACTTAACAATTTCACCCTTTACACCCCTAACCACTAATAAAATGATTAATATAATTAATGAAATTAATTATGCTAATGATGTAATTATGCACTAATGCAAGTAATTAATTTTTGGACTATTACATGGATTCCTCCTGGAATTTTTCTCATCGTAGCAACTATTAAGGCACCAAATCACACTGTCCTGTGCATAAGAAAATCTCTAGGATAACGACTGGAATGACAAAAGAAGTGGTTGGTTTTTTGACAATGGCAAGGAGCAGAGAAATGTCAAGACTTTCCTTTGGCCTGTTGTCCATGTGAAATTACTCATATGGAGCACATGTGAAGGAAAATGTGAGAGAATTGCAAATGTGCTTCCTCTTTTAATGGGGAAGAATATGAGCCATGTCTTTCTTCGAGCATGGGATGGCTGTAGGGGCGCGACTGTCTCCGGGTTCCTAATATGGTTTGGTAACTTCTTCTCTATGCCTGTCCAGGAATGGGTTATTAACAACAATCAAATTCAGCATGATATAAGCAGAGTTAATTTGACCTTTAGATTTTTTTTTTCAGTAGATGGCCCTTGTATAAGTGCTTAACAAGGAGTCTTTTCAGGAGGGGTTTATAGGATAGCACGATCTAGCATGTGAAATCTTGGCTCAGGAGAGAGGTGTCAAATGGGAGGGTGGTGTTAGTTATTGAGTCCAAAGCATAGTAACCGGGTACTCCCATCCCCCCTAAGTACCACAATCTGGTACTCGAGTACCAAAACGTGGTACTTTGGAGTTCCGGATCTCTAAAAACAGAGTACCAATTTTCTTTGAAGAAATACAATATTAATAAATAATAAATTCTGAAAAAAATAAGCCAATAAAAAAGAATAAGTCATTTCCCATTCCTAACTAATAACAATTACTTAAATATCAAAAAGTCCAAATACCAAACATTAATAATCAGTCTTCTTCTCTATGCCAACTCTTCATATTCTTACTTTTTTTCTATGCAGTCCCTCTTTTTCTATCGAAAATATCAAAAACATACGTTCGACGTACCATGTACCAAAAAAGCGTACCAGTTAAGCCTACCCTCAGAGTATTATATATATTGACACTGGAGTTCCAAGTACCAGTACCCGTACCACGAACCGAAACGTACCACGTACCTAGTAACTATGGTCCAAGGGACACATGAGGAAAGAGAAAAGGTTCATCAATAGGAGAAGGCCTCCCTGAAAGGTGGTTCAAAGTGAATCTATATGGTGCTTTCAAAAAATGTACTGGTGCAGTGTATGCAGGATGTGTGATTAGAAATGACGAGCATATGTGGGTGACTGGTTTTGCAATGAACTTTGTTTGTTATAATTGTGAAGGTAGCATAATTTGTAGCTTTAAAAATGGGGTAGGCTATTCCTAATGAAAATAAAATAGTATATCAGCAGTTAATTTGATAACATCATCATATAGTACATTAGTAGTTAATTTCATAACTACCTAGGATTGAGGTTCAGGTGAAGAGAAAACTTAAAATGGTTCAGATATTTGTAAAATGTAAAATCTTAAGTTGGAAGAAAGAATTTCTCATGTATTTTCAGGAGGGTAATAGATGAGTGGCAGAACCTCCTGATAATATGGGGTGGGAGAGGCTACAAGCTACAACTTATGCATTGAAAAAGTTATTTTTCTAATAAAATTGGGACTTTGTGGATCTAAAATTACCTTGCTAGGGTAAGCCTGAAAATCAGGATTCTGGATCAGCAAAGGCTCAGCTAACTGGTTCCATCCAGGGAGTTCAGAGGCTCCAGGCCAACTTTTTTCATTTGGAATCCCCATAGTACTTCACCAAAGAAAGGTCTGAGAGTATGTAATTATAATGAGGAAATCATTAACCTAACATAAAAAAAATATGTCAATCAAATTACTTGAATATCTCTTCTAAAACTTTTCCTTCATCATGCCCGAAAAATAGAGAAGTCCCTCCAAGCAGCATCTCTGCAAACACAACACCAATTGACCACATGTCCGCAGCAGTCTTGTAGTTGATAGAGCCCAAAAGGACTTATGGTGCCATGAAACTCATTGTACCCAACTGCAGAGTCCATAAGTAATAAATGAAACATACACGTATATCTGAAAGACTGAAACAATTTTACACAAGAATTTTAATGCAGTGCCTAAATAATAAAAAGAACACATAATCACAATCAAAACCACATGCATATATTGAAGCTCGTTTAATAAATGAGTCGACCTCAAACTATATAAATCTCGACTTGTGAACCTCACGAACAAGCTCGAATAGAAGCTCGTGAGTCAGTTCGTAATTTTAATATTTAGTAATTTGATTTTATATATATAATACATAAATTTGTGTCGTAAAAAATATTTTAGAAAATATATTATTAGAATAAAATCATAATTTTATTAAATATATTATAATTTATTTAATAAATAGTTTATTTTTAATTTTTAATGTATAATTTTAATTTATAGTTTGTATTTTTTAAAATTTCTTTAGGCTCGTTTAAGCTCGCGAACAGCTTGTGAACACCAAGTGCGATAGCAAGCTCGGCTAGAGTTCGGCTCAATTATAAACAAACCAAGCCTGAGCTAGCCAAAGCTCGGCTCTGCTCGGCTCGGCTCGGTTCGATTACATCTCTACCTACGCGTATCCTTTGATACCTGTTTCTGACATTTTATTTTAAATACTATCTATTTTAGGGATGTGAAAGACACACCTGCCCTTGCATTTCTAGCAGAACAATGTCGTTTGTAAGTCTTTTCCTGTCAATTCAAGTTTTTTTAAAGATTATAGCAAATTACATTAATCTCCCTGATGTTTGACCTAATTCGAACTTACCTCCCTCTTGTTTCAGAATCAATTATATACCTCCCTAAGTGATTAATTAATTAACAATTAAGGAGTTTTGTTAGGGTTTTATAATTTTTCTTTTAAGTGGTATGTGAAAAGACTAATGTACCCTTTGAGTTAGGAAAATACTAAATTGCCCACATTACAATAAATCCCCAAAATTGAAAAAAAAAATTCACAAAAAACTTAATCCCTAAATCTAATCAAATGTAAGCGTTCGAAAGATTGAAATCGAAATACCCAAAACCAGAACAGATTTTTCGTTTTTCTTCTCAAAATTCAGGAATCTCTCATCAAATCTTTCACCCCTAATAAAAATATTCATCAATGAATATCCCAAAATCCCTAAATCATCGGTCAGCTATTAATTGAAAATCCCTAATACATCAGTGTGTTAGGGATTTTCAATTAAATTATCAAATTTACCTTTCTTATTTTTTTTCTCATCATTAGTTGTCAGATGAAGTGGCTAGTTCCCAATACCATAAAGGGGAGCAAGGTAACAGGTTGCGAACTCTACTCTCCACAATTTGATGTCCACATCTTTTACCATTTGAATTACTCGTGGGAGACAATTTACCCTTCTTAATTTGCTAAATTCATAATAGTTTTTTTAGTATAAAAATTTTGAAATTTTTTGCAATTTTATTCTAACTTTAAATTTTGAAAAAATATTTTAATCTTGTCAATTTATTTAATTTTTATATAAAATAATTATTTATTTAAAATTAAATAAAAAACATAAACGCTATTGTTGAGAAATTGTTAAATTTTTAAATGCTTATCATTATAATGATTTAATTTTTTTATGCATTTCATAATATTTTATTTGAAAGTAGTTAGAAATATCTAACTTCAGTATATCATATTTGACTATATATATATATATATATATGTAACACCCGTACTCTAATTACAGGTACATTTGCACTCATTATACATTGCATTTACACATATATATTGATTTTATTTAAGTATGAGCTAGTACATATAGTTAGACTAGTGTATCGGGTTAAGTTGTGACTTGTACTCGATCAAATAGCAAGAATTTTTGAATTTTGGTGACACTCAAAATAAGTGAAATTTAGAGAATAAAAGGGATTAGGAATAAAATTGAAGTGAAGAGTGTTAATTAAAAAGTTTAGGATAATTTGAACTCAATTGAAACAAATAAATGTTCTAGAATGAACAATTGGAAGTTCACGGGTTAATATGTTATATTAGCTTTTCATTAAGGGCCAAAAAGGAGATTTTACCTTTCAATTATCCTAAATGAAATCTAGAAACCTCTTTTATTTGTCTTCAGAGGAAAAAAAAATTGTGGCTGGATACTTGTCATTCTATATGTTTAGGAATAAAATAAACAAATAAACATAGTGCTTAGAGAAGAAAAAAAAAAGGGGGAGGGGGGGGGGGGGGGTGGGGTGGGGGGGAGGGAACGAGAACTAGGAAGAGCTACCCATTCTTGTAGTGGAGCTGATGTTCCAAGCAAAATTTGAAGGTCCAAGACTCTTGTCAGGCTGAGATCTTCATTCCCAAAGGCTTTAGTGATTGATTGGTAAGTAATTTTAAGTGTTTAAGTTGATTTAAATTAGGGTTAGCATGCAATAGATTTCGGGTTCTTAAATTCTGGTTTTTCAGTTTTGGTATTTTGATCATATCTTGAGTTGTGGAGCTTCAAATTAAGTGTGGTTTGATTCTGCGGAAACTTTAAAGAGTTATCTAAAACTTTGTCTCTTAGAGCTCGATGTAATTTAGTTTCTATGTTAGTGTAATAAGAGGAAGTATGTTATTTCTTAGTTTCCATTGCTAGTATGAGTAAGGTGGATTATTTCTTAGAGTTCTTCCTCTATACACCTCCAATTGAAAAAATCAATTTTAAATTATTTTAGACACATAGAGTTAACGATGTGGAAAGTTTCATCTTGAAATTAATTATATAGAATTTTTGGGAAATTTTTAAATTCACCCTATTAAATCTGTTATTGTTGGCAGCTTTATATGTTTAGGTAGTTTAGTGATGTTATAATGCTAGATGAGGTTCCATTATTTTTGGGTGTTTAAAAATAAGTAAATTATAATCTATTTCAGCCAAACCAAATAGAAATGAGACTGTCACACAAGTAAATACAAGCAAAGGGAATGAAACAATAAAAGTAAGTGAATAACTTAATGTTCTATATGAATATAACATTTAAAATAAATAATTATAAATTTATTTGTTAAGCTAATTGGATAAGAGAAATATGTGTGTTCTAATTGATAGATGCTGATTTTTTATTATTGTGTTGGTGATTGATTGTTCTTGAGACGAGATTGTATACATGAGTGAGATTGAACATATGGATGATTGCTGCTGAATTCGGATGTCATGTTCATATGAGAATAAAATATTTGTTGAAGCCATATCTAGAGTTTTATAACTCCAAATGGAGTGACGTTAGTTCCTATGAAAACTTTGAGATGTTATTTACAAAATTGATAGAAATAAAGGAAGCTTAGGGTGCGTTTACTTATAGAGAATTATTTTCTGTTTTCATTTTTCAATTTTCATAGAAAATTTGTAAAACATGTTTACTAGTTAGAAATTGAAAAATATTTTTCATTTTTTGAAAACATAAAATATTTTTATTTATTCTCATCTACAACTTGTTTTTCAAAGTAGAGAGACAATGATACATACCAAAGTAGAGAGATAATCTAGGGTTTGAAAAGTAGATTTTATTTTATCTTATAATACTAAAATAAAGTAATAAACAAAAAATTAAAAAAAGTAGAAAAGACGCCGCAATGAAAAAACACTTTATATTTTAATGAAGAAAATTTTTGAAAACAACAAAAACTTGTCTTCCACTTTTCTTTTAAAATTGTGAAAAAAATTTTCAAGTGAAATTTTTGTGAAAACACCCAAAGCAAACACAAGATTTTATTTTTTGTTTTTATTTTGAAAATTTTCTAAAAAACTGGAGTAGTTTTCTGTAAGTAAACGCAACCTTAATTTTTCTGTTTTGATGGCGAATTTGGGCAATACTTTTTGTAGCTTAGTCTGTGTTGACAGATTGACTATGATGGATTTTTTTTATGTTTCTGCTTCTATATATATATCCAATTGATGTGAAATCAGTTGCAAATTAATCTAGACTTATATTACTATTGATCTAGAGAATATGGCTTTGATATTCATAACGTGGAATTTTTGGTGTATTTTTGAAATTGCACTATCAATTCTGCCATTTTGAAATATGGTATATTTTGGTATATTTTTCATATATTATTATTTTCTTATATATTATGGGGGAGATATTAATTTCCTTTTTGGAGTGATATGTGATGTATTTAGCTGATGATGCGTTGAATAAAATACTGTGACAGTGTGGTGAACTCTTGATGTATATGTAAATATAAGAAATATGATTGGATGAACATGAGGACATAATGCTACTTGTGAATGAGGCAGGGCTGTGTGCGATATGGAATCCCCTTTATATGCCGTAAAACGGCTTTAAAAAATATAAAAATACAGTTGGCAAAAGATTATGGCAGGGCTGTGTGCGTATAGGGATCCATGAAAAGAAAAGTTTTAAATTACATGCAATTCACAAGTACATTGTTGTCCAGAAGAAATGCTATGCTATTACGATTTTGTACATACTATAAGTTCATTACTGTCCAAAAGAAAACACTATGATTATGGCAATGTTGTGTGCATTATGAAATCCCTTTGATAAGCCGTATAAAGGCTAAAGAAATATATTGTACAAGATTATGACAAGGCAATGTGCGTATGGGGTCCATGAATAATTGAAAATAAGCTTTTGATTTACATGTAATTCACAAGTTCATTGTTGTCCAAAAGAAAATAATATGCTACTATGACTATGTACATACTATAAATTAGTTAAATATTGAATGAATTGATAATTGATAATACTACATGCTTGAATGTGTTATTTTTCATAGAATGTTATAGTATTCATTTGCTGAATTGTAGGCTCACTCTTTTGCAATATTTTTCAGGATTAGAAGAAACATTTGCATCAATTGCACTAGCATTGTGTCAGGTGGGTCAGCAGGGGGGTCGTCCTTAGGTTTTTGAGCATGACGTGTTTAATAAATTTTGTTATGTTTTATTAAGGCTAATGTATTGTATGTGCCTAACATGAGGGGAGATGTGAGCTACTTGATGTTGTAAGCTCTTTTTTTTATGTGATATGTATTACTTATATATATAAGGGTGATGTATATATTGACATGTAAACTAAACTTATATATATATATATATATATATATATATATATATATATATATATAACATCCGTGTCCTCAAGACCAAGTTAAGGTGTTAATGTATATTTAATGCCAGTAAATGAATTTTTAATAAGTGATGATTTACTTTGGTTATGTTAGCTAGAAGATTAAATTAATTGAGAATATATATATATATATATACAAATTAATAAATAACTTACCTTGTAGAAATAAATAATTAAATAGAGTTAATTAGTTATGTAATGGAAGTTGAGGATAGGTGTAGAATGCCTAAGACTTTGCTAGAAACTTTAGGTGGCAACATTTGATTAAAAAAAAAAGGATAAGATTAGAAGATGATAAGATTATAAAAGGATAATATTAGAGAAAGATAAGATTAGAGAAGACGACAAGATAAGAGATTATGGGAAGTAAGGAGTAGCAAGGAGAAGCATTTAGATTATGGGAGGAAGGGGAGGTTGCTCTCTATAGAAAGAATGAGAAGAAGAAGGAGGACTGGACTACTCAGGGAAACAAAAAAAAAAAACAATTAAGAGGAGTAGAGAGGAATTTGAGAGAAGAGGGACATGGGAGCTTACAAAAGAAGTATAGGTTGTATATTTGTTTTCTTTAGCTAGAGGTAATCAGTATGACAGCGCAGTGAGCCATGATGACTTACGGGGTGACCATGACCGAGACTCTAGTGAAGTATATTATATGACATGATGTAGATGCACATCGAGATTTAAATCGAGGTCCTACTAGAGGGTTGTTGATCTATTGAGTGTTTTTACTATTTTTCACCATTGTATAATAACCCATACTCATTTCTGATAAGTACTTTTATATATCTAAATAGTAATAGTTAAGTTGTGTTTATGAGATGATTATATACAAGGATATTCCACTTGCCATCTAATTACATCTTGGTTTAAGTTTTGTATTTTATATTTAGTAGAATATAAGATGGTTAATTTTTTTATTAGCTTGTCTCTAAGTAACGCTTCTCTCTACAGTGTCATTATTGGATGGAGAATTCAAGTGAGGTATGGTAGGGGTGGGGTGTTACAATATATATATATATATATATATATATGTGTGTGTGTGTGTGTGTGTGTGTGGACACCCTCGGTTTAGGCCCGCAACGAAAGTCCAGTGATGAGTAATCCGAATTCCAAATGCAAGAGGACCTGAGATCTTCTTTTGAATGGATCCGAAAGCTTGAACCTAGCTTGAAACCCTAGGACCAAGCCCAATGTCTGGCTCAAAATACCTAGCCCAAAAACCCTAAACATTAAGCTTTAAGCCTTCAAGCACATTAGCCTTCATTCTTGGCCCAAGGCCCAGACCAGGCCTGGGTGAAGAGGCATCCCAAACATCGGTGAGGCGTCGCCTCTTCACACCTGTCCCCTGCAACAATAAATGTTATTTATTGCTGCATTTAACATAAAAATCTACCTATATTTTCTCTACTCTACATAATTTTACGTGAAAGGAAGACTTTTAAGGCAAAAATGAGTTGGAAAAGAGAAAAGCAATGATGAGAAATACAAGGTGGAGATTAAGCCTTGATTTTTGGGAAAGTTGAAGGGAGAGAGAAGGAGGGGTTTTAGCCTGATATTTTAGGAGACTTGGCTATTTTTCAGAGACAAGAAACAAGAGAGAAAAAGAAAGAAAAACCTTATGAAGAAAAGGGAAAGGAAAACAAAGAGAAAACTAAGGGGAAAAAAAAGAGAAGTTGGTTTTCAAGCTTTAGTATTCTAATTCTTTGAAGGAGAATGAGTCTTCTTGCATTCAAACCATCAAACAAAGCTCTGAGGGCTGAGTTAGGAGCTTCAAACGTTCTTCAATCAGTGAGAATCTTTATTTTTAAGTTTTAAGTTGCTTACTTTGAACAAAAGCATCAATTACTTGAACTTGGGTTTATTTTTGGTATTTATTATTTATTTGATGTTATATTAAAGTATGATTTCCTGAATATGTGAATTGTTGAGTGTTAAGCCCCTGGTTTACGTTAATTTGTATGAGTAGTTAAGTTGCTTATCATTTAAGAAATTTGGTGATTTTGTGTTGCTGTGAGTAGCTGAAGAGGCGACACCTCTTCAAAGAGGCGTCCCCCCTTTGCCTAGAGGCGATCGCCTCCTAGCCAGAGCCTAACGTGATTCTGCTTTGTTTCAGTATATTTTTTGTATCTTTTCTGTATATTATCCGTATATGTTGCCCGATGTTTTCAATATTGCATATAATTGTTATGATATTAGATTTGCTAGATTAATTAATCCATGCTTACATGAATCTCCATGCCTACTTTTACGCAAATTTAATTCAAATTACTGTGTAAATAAACTGCCTACTCTGAGTATGAAACTAACCGTATTTGTTGCATGTTTATAGTGATTTCTTAATCACTATATAATTAGTGATTTAATTAGTTCTTGAAAGGTAGAATTTTGATTAATTATTGTAATAATTGTACAAAGAATTGTAATCCTTAATCCCTACCCCATTTATTTGGAATGAATGATTGTAATATTTATCTTCTTTATTTAATTCGATTGCCAAGGTAATGAGCAAGCAAACAAGATTAATGTGCAAAGTTGGTAAAATTATTTATAGGTAGCCTCATGCATGTTATATTAGCATTTTTATTCATCATTATTGACATATAAATTCTAAAGACATAAAATTTAAAATTTTTTTGTGTATTTTCAATTTATTTTTCATATATTTTTAACTTATTTTCAGTATATGAAACAATCATTCAACTATTTATATATCTAATGATATTAAAATATTTCTGAATAAAAAATATATTTGAAACAATTATTCAATTATTTTTATATTTAATGATATTTAAATATTTGAAAATTCTAATGTACACATGAATTAGTTTACATTTCTAATACAATATCTTCGATCCACCACGACCACCAAGCTTGGAGGAGCCCAACTCCTCTCAAGGTTAACAATATTTTTTTTAAAAGGGTTATTACGTTATTCTACCATGAACTTTAGTCATTTTTGCCAATCTATCCTACTTTTGAAATTGTGACGAATTGATATATGAACTTTTCGATTTGTCGCAAATCTATCTACAATCAAAATAGCGTGTGCCCATCTTGACTTAGCATGCTGCCACGACATCATGTGGAAATTAGAAGAAGAAATTGATAATTTTTTTGTCCTTAACTTTCATCGTATTTGCAAATATATCCTTAACTTTCATTTTCTTTGCAATTCTATCAATTTCACTAATTATTTCAATTTTATCTAAATTTAAATTATATTTAGAGAATTGATATTTTTATAAAAATTTTATTCAAATATTCATAAAAATACATTTTAAATTTTTGTTGGATTTTTTTACTTGATTGTGATTTCAACTTATTGAAAGAACTAATTCAATTATTATACAATTTTTTCACATGATATTATATATTTGTATTTTGTGTAAATACGAGATGTTTCTACACCATATTTAGTATGAAACTAGGGAAAAGGTGCAAATACAGCCTTAATGTTTTACCCTAATCTCGTATAAGCTGTTTACATTTTTCGAGGTGCAAATACACTCTTATCGTTTTGAAAATGGCACATTTAGACCCCTCATATAAATGGCGTTATTATTATTATTTTTTGTGTTAGTGGGGTCCACTGTATCTGACATGTATAAAAGAAATATTACATAAAGGGGCATTTTTACCCCTAACGTTTATATTGAGGAGCAAATTTTCCTTTAAAGAAAATTTGTAAACATTGAAAAAAAAATTTTTTAAAAAAAATATTTAAATTTCTCATCTTATAAAAGTGTTAAAGTACAATTTCTTTTAGATAATTGTACTAATGCTAATATGATATTTAAAAAAATTATATATAATTTATTATGCAATTTTTTTAAAAAAATTGTATAAATTAATTAAATTCTATTTTTAATAATTAAAACCTTTTTTAAAAAACATCTCATCTTATATAAAAATATTTTGTTTAAATATTTTTAAATGGGATATCAACCTATACAATTGTTTTAAAAAATAAATTTGCATAAAAAATTATGTGTAAAAATATCATATTAGCATTAACAAATTCTACGAGTATGGAAAATAAATTGTACTTTAACATTTTTATTAAATGATTAGTTTAAATAATTTTTTTTAAAATTTTGTTTAAATATTTATAAATTTTCTTTAAGGGCAAATTTGCTCCTTAGTATAAACGTTAGGGGCAAAAATGCACCTTTATCTAATATTTTTTTTTATACCTGTCAGACACAGTAGACCCAGTAACAGTAAAAATTAATGTTGTTTATAAGAGGGGGCTAAATGTATCATTTTCAAAACATAAAAGACTTATGCAAGATTAGAGTAAAACACTAAGGGTGTATTGCAACTTTTCCCTATGAAACTAATTCTCATTTTTGTTTTATAATTAGCATTGGCTAAAAAGAATTCGACCCGCTAGTTGATATTCATTTTTTTAATTTGATTTTGTTACTGTATTTTTTCAGATGGTTTGCCAAAACGTAGACAGGTTTGATTTAATTTGGAATGATATATACTTTGAGAATTATTCACTAGATATTGATTTCTTTTTTGATCGGTAAGATATTGATTAATATGACAAAAGAGTCACCTTTATCATAATCGCTTCTCCAACAGGAACACTAGTGAGCATATTTCCTCCAACATGCTGAATTCCTGGAATGGAAAAAAAAAAAATTCCCTTTCCTTTGATAAACTAAAGAAGCATGTCTAATATATAGACACTACAAAAAAGATGAATTAGACACTATAAAAAAATTCCCTTTGTCCATTTTTTTACTAAAAAAAATGAAAGTAAAGGATAAGAACCGACATTAATTATAATATGATGCACTGCTTTATCAATCTCACTCGTCAAAATTCTAGGACATAAATCAGAAAGGATAGTCAAAATTTTTTCAAAAATACGGTAGTAAAAAAAATTTTCAAAATCACGGTGTTTTGGCTTTTTTTTTTTCATTTTTACATTTTTCTTTCTTTGTTTTTTTTTTCCATTATTTTTTTCCTAAGTGAGTTCTTTTTATCTTTCCCTCTTTTTTCTATAATTTATCGATTTTTCTCTTTCCTTTTTCCTATTATTTATTTATTTTTTTCAGAAAACCATTTGAAAAAGAAAAAAGATGATGATGTTGAAGAAGAAAGTAAAGCAAAAAAATTTTTAATTGTAGATGATGAATTTCAAAAAAAGAAGAAGAAGATGATGAGTTTTGGTTATTTTTGTAGGCATTTGTCAAAACAACCAGAAAAATTATTACAAAACAAACTCATAAAACTGAAAAAAAAAACAACCAAAAAAACATAAAGAACCAGAAAAACAAATGCCAAAACTGTTAAAACAACAACCAAAAACAACCAGAAAAATAACTTCATAAAACTAAAAAACAAAAACAACCATAAAAACAACTACAAAAACAATCGCTAGAACAACCACCACTAAAACAACCAGAAAACACCAATGAAAAAAAAAACAAAATAACCGTTAAAACAACTAGGAACCAAGAAAACACACAGTCTTATCAATCCAAACAAATAAAACCCAAGCCATTACAATATTCAAATTCTAATGCCCAAAACAATTATAAAGTTTAAGTTTTTAGCTATGAAAACTCTTATTTTTTTAAAAAAAAATTAAAAGACAATTTTACTCACTTTCTCTCTGCATGTTTTTCCTTTAAGATCTTTGATGGCCATAGAAAGAAAAAGAATCAACAAATAAAAAAAAAGTCATAAATAAGAATTTTTTAAGAGAAAATTATAAAAGTTATATTATAAAAAATTATTCACAATAATTTAATTAAAATTTTGTACAAAAAAAAACTAATTAATGTATTAAAAATATAAAATTTAAATTTTGAAGAATTATAAAATATTATTTCTCATAATCTCTTTTAATTATGGTGTTCTTTTTCATTATAATATTTTATTATTATTATTATTATTATTATTATTATTATTATTATTATTATTATTATTATTATTATTATATTAAAATTTAAAATTGTTTAAAAATATAAAAAAATTATGTTTTCAATTTATAATATTAGAAATTAAAATAAGTAAATTTATTTTTTACCGGTGAAAAAAAATTTAAAAGTGATATAAGTGTTAAAAGATAAAAAAAAATGGTATGAATGTTAGAAATATAAAACTTCAGGGACCAAAAGGAAATATTAAACTTCAAATCCGTGAAGTTTGAGGGCCTAAATATACAAAATAAAACTTTAAGGGTCTAAAACTAAAAAGTCAATAAGTTTAGGGACCTTAGGATAGGTTTTGCCTTTGTTTTGTTTTGGAGATGATATTGACAATATCATGTAAGAGTAGAGGATAGAGAGAAGAAAAAATTTCAGAGAAAAAAAAAAGAGAGAAGAAAAAGAAGAAGAATGAAGGAAGGAGAAAAAAAGAAGAGGAAAGGAAAAGAAAAAAATGTTGTAGAGAAAGAAAAAAGAGAGAAGAAGAAGAAAGAAGGAAGGAGTAAAAAAGAAGAGGGAAGGAAAAGAAAAAAATGTTGTAGAGAAAGAAAAAAGAGAGAAGAAGAAGAAGAGATCGTGTTTTTGAAAAATAAATCCCGTATTTTTAAAAAGACCATGTTTTAAAAAAATAATTTTAGTTAATAGTATTTTTGTAAATATTGTTTTTGATATATTTTTGTAAAAATCCCTTAATTCTATGCTTTGATGATGATCCCGCTCATAATTTTATCATCCGGGCTGTGTTTGAAGGAAAGCTGAAGATAAAGCAAAGGAACCTATGAATTCCTTTTTTTTTTTTCAAGGAAGCTATAATTGAAATTTTTTAAAAAATTGTGAAATAATGAAAAATGTAAACTAATAAGTTACATTAGAAATTAAATTAAATTATTTTTTTAACTGGTAACAAGTTTTATAAATAAAGGCTATAATTAATTAATGATTAATCTAATGGGGGGTTATTTACACTCACAGTCCCTAACTTATTACCCCTTTCCTACCATTGTCCCAAAAAATCAATTGGTCTCCCAAAAATCCCTAACTTTTAATTTCAGTAACGGTAATCTTCCATTCGTTGATTTCTGATGAAATCAACACCGGAATGCTGAAGTGGGTAAATAAGAGGATGAGGATGTGGCAAAATTATTTTCAATAATGAACCAAAGGCCATGTGGGCCCCTGTCAAACTTTGCAGTGTAAATAAAAAAACTCTACGTGGGATGACCTCTGGTTCATTATTAAAAATAATTTTGCCACATCGTCATTCCCTTATTTGCCCACGATAGCATTTCAGTGTTAATTTCATCGGAAATCGACAAATGATGGTTTACCATTACTGAAATTAAAAGTCAGAGATTTTTGTATGCTCAATTAATTCTTTGGGACGATAGTGGGAAAAGGGTAATAACATAGGGACTGTGAGTGTAAATAACTCATCTAATGGCTATTAGTTTTATTTGTGTACAAACATGTGTACCGTAGAAGGACTCCTTAGTTGAAAACTTAAAAAAAATGCTTTTTTTTTAGAAATTTACCAAAAATACCCTATTTTTAGACTTATTTACTAAAATGCAACCACTTTTTTTTTTTTGCTGAAATCCCCCTCTCCTCTCTTCTCCTCTTTATTTTATCCTTTTCCCTTCATTAATTTTTTTCTCCCCTTCTTTTTTCATTTATTTCTTTTTTTATTTTTATTTTATCCTTATTTTTTATTTTTAATTTTCTCTCTTTTCATTTATTTTTATTTTCTTCTTATTCTTATTTTTTATTTTTAGTTTTTGTTTTGGGTATATATATATATATATATATAGAGAGAGAGAGAGAGAGATTATAATTAACATATTTAAATAATAAAACTCATTTTAGTTTTAATAAATAATTAAATTTTTAGATATGTAGATTTTTTTTCTTTTATTATCCTAGAAAAAGATTTTGAAATATAAATTTGTATATTATATATATTAGGCTGATATTATGTTATTCGTTTCATACACGAAAAATAAACTAAAATATACAAATAATAAAACAAAAGTAAACAGAAAAATATTTCAATTTTCATACATTTGAAACTACAAATTACATTATAGTTGTCATCCGCATTTTTTTACCGATGAAAATGAACTTTAAAAATATTCGATTGTGATTGAGATTTTTCTTCTTCACCTTGTGGAATATTTGTTGCAAGTTCTTTCACACAAGCTTCTTGGAGTTCTTGTGTTGGATAATAATCTTGCAAATTATCCATCATATTATTTAAATCAACAATATTTGGTTGTAATTCACCAAAATATTGTGATCTTGATTTTCCACTTTTTTCACTTCCACTTGCCATTTTTTGATAATTTTTTTTTAAAAAGTGAATAAAAAAAAATTTGAGAGTGAAATTAATAAAAAAAAATAATTAAGAGAATAAGAATATAAGAGTGAATTATGAATATACATATAACAAATAAATAAAATATTATTCTATACTAGAATAAATAATATATAGTGAATATTTGAATTAATATTTTGAGAAAATATAAAGAGAATATTGAGAGAAGTTGAGAATTGAGAGAAAATTGTTTGTGAAAAAAAAATGTCTCCCCCTCAACCCTATTTATACACACCAAAATCAATTTTTTAAACTTCATAAAATAACCTCATAAACTAGTTGTTTATGGTTGTTGTATAGGATAAAATTGTCTTTTATAATAAAAAAAAGTAAATTTGATAACTTATTAATTATTATTTTTAGTAAGTAATAAATTATAAATTTTGAAATCATTTAATGTTATTTTTTTGGGAAATTTACAAAATTAGACACATTTTCTATCTTATTTACAGTCAATTACCTTACCTTTTGTATAAATTATAGGAGTGTCTATTTCAGTTTTCAAGAGTGTCCTATTTTTGGTTTTTTTTTCAAAGAGTGTCCTATTTTTTTTCTATTATTCTTTATTTTTTCAGCTTTCTTAATTGGTTTTTTTATTTTTTCTTTCTCCTTTTTATTTTCTTTTTTCCTTTCCAT
>CATIWK010035171.1:0-10241 GCA_949634005.1 Mallotus japonicus | reverse complement strand
AATATGTGTTATTATTAGTATTAGAATTGATGAGTTTTGAACATTGTTATTAATATAATTTTTAATATTTTTATTTGTGTGGATCTTAATAATTTATTATTTAGAAAATAAATATAAAATATGATTATTGGTATATAAATTGACTAATGTCTATATCTATTATTAAATACACTATCAACAACAACTATTAAAATTTTACCAAACACATAGTATCAATCAACTATCAGCCATCAGTAACAGCTATCAGCCATCGACAACAACCATCAGCTATTAGCAACAGTTTAGCCAACAGGCCCTAAGCAAGAAAGCATTGTTGTCAGGCTAATGAGTTCAGTTTTTAGAAATGCTGTTGTTAGGCTAATGCGAACTTGAATGTTTGTTAAATGCAAAAGTTATAGTATTAATAGATTAAAATGCAAAAATCACACAAAGAAGAGCAATTTCTTTTTAAAATGTTTCATTGTAGTAACTAACTTTTAGCTATTTAAATTATATCACAGTTTCTCTCAAATATTAAAAAATAAAAATATATGTGTATTAATTATAATCAAATTTTACACATTATAAAAACAAATGACACCCACATTAAAATTTAATAAAAAAAAATATAATCTATATAATTTAGTTTTAAAATTTTTTAAAAATAAGCACTCATTTAGTAAATTAAATAAGATAAACTTGATTAAAATTCATTGTGTATAATTTTCTTAATCAAATTATTTTTATCGCTAATATACTACAAACATTATATGTAAGTAGCTATCAATTCTCAAACAAAAATAATCTCACTTGATGAAAACATGGCTAATAGCTCCATTTCATACATTGTTGTCTTAATTGTCAAATTTGGTATTATACAAATTCACATGATTGCATTGAATGCGTGTAAGAAACAAGGGTTTGGCTTTGAGAAGGGTCCTCCTCCTCCATTAATTAAACTCCAAAACCAGATTTCAGAAACAACACAGAAACTGCACCCATTACAACAACGTACATACTAAATCAGCTGATATTGACATACGAAACTTCCTCAACTTCTCTTTCGACACACCATGTCTTAATGTGCTTGTGGCTCAAGTTTTTTTCCATTTTTAACGTACGTATCTTTTATGTTTATTATATGGGGTGCAAATTGTTGTGTACTTTAGATGAATACTCTGTTTTTGTACCCTTCTCACTTTCTCATATCTTTCTTCTGCCTTACGTGCTCCAATATTGACGACTCTTGTTGCTGCTACAAGACACCAATCTCTGTAATTTCTTTGTCCTTAATTGTATACATACAAATCCAACTTCTATTTGATGAATTTAAATTTGAATTTCAAACTCCATTATAGGTGCAAATTATTGATCATTCGTACTTAAAATTTATGAGATAATTTTTGAACGTGCACTAGAATATATAAATATATCTGAATGTGCAGTAGAATATATGTAAATTATGTAAAATTTATTTGAATACTATTACCTTTTGATTTGAAAACTAAAACAAACAAATCTTTTAAGAATTTTTTTTAACTTTTTTGAATATCATATGGTTGTTTTGTATATTATTTAATTTATAGTTATAAGAATTCAAATCTCACTCAAATAAAGATGAAATTAAAATAAATATATTAAAATTTAATATAAAATTAAAATGTCCTTTATTTTTTATTTATTTTTATATTTAATCCTTAAAAAATATTTACAATATTAAAATTCCAATTAATTTTTAATTTTGTTTTATTTTTAAAAGAAAATAATTTATTATCATAATTCAACACTAAAAACTAAATTGAGTCAATTAATTTTAATTTTTCAATTATAACTAAATAATCTTTATATGCATAATTAAAGAATTATGAACATAATTTTAAAAAATCTCAAATTTTATTTGTCGTTTGAATAGATTTGACACAACTCGAAAAGTTGAGAATAGAATTGATCGTGTGAGATGGCCACGTAAGACGCTTTTTGCCATGTCAGACGCTCTGAAGCCACGTATGAATGCCACCTCAGCTCTACCTCATGCCTATTGCCGTTTGGAAAGAATTGGCACAAATCGAAAAGTTGGAGGGCCAAATTGAAGCAACTTTGAAAGTAGGATTAAATTGAAAATTGGTCCAAAGTTGAGGATAGATCAAATCAATTTCCCTTTTCACAAATTAGTCCTAAAAAAAATTTCTTTCACAATCGAGTCCTCAAAATTTTTAAAATTGTCATCGTTAGGAAATTGCTTACATGGACAAAACAACGTTGAACTACCAAACCTAAATTGTTGACCAAGCTCGCTAAATGGGACAAGATGAAGCCAACATATACATCCACATAAGCTATAGAGACACATTAGAATTCTTCTAACCTTGAAATAAAAAAAAATTGAAATAAAAAAAATTAGGATAATGACTTTTCTTAGTCCTAAAAGTAGGGTGCATTTCACAATTTAGTCCTAAAAGAAAATTTGTTAACAATTAAGTTCTAAAAAAATTTAAAATTCTCATCATTGGTTCTAGTCCGTTAATTCTAACATAATTGCTGACATGTCATATGCATCAGCTTTCACATCACCCCCTTCTTTATTACACCAGTTTTTTTTTCCACATCACCCTTTTTCTTCTTCTTTCTTTCTTTCTTTCTTCCATATCAAATTTTGTTTATATTAGATTGCAATATGAATTTTTTTGTGGATGATAGTTACCATTAGCTTCAAGACAAGCAATCTCTTTTAATGCCTAATCATACATGTTAATTAAGATTTTTAATTTTCATTTTTAAGTTTTGACACTCTCTTCTTCTTTTTCTTCTTTAGAGTTCAAAACAAAGAAGTTAAAGAGATTGAAATTTTTATGATTGAAATGTTGAATTGTAATTATTAAATTAAAGCTTGTTAACCTTAAATGGTTTATTTAATCTTTGAATTTTGATCTTTGGAAAATGATTTAAACTAATATTGTTTATTAAGTGTATTTTAGGTCAAATCAAACACCACTTAAGTACTTTATAACTTAATTCATTTTATGGAAGTAAGAACTTCAAATATATGCAAAAATAAACTTTTTTGCTGGGATCACGATCGTGACCTACAGTCACGAGCTAAGCTTCAACAGGGCCTCTTTGTATCTTCAACTCTATGCCACTCATGATCTGCCCTCTCACAATCGTGAGGTGATCGTGACAGGGTCATGAACTGAAGTCATGAGCCTCTTCAACTCATGATCAACATACGTCTCAATCCTTTGGCAAATCTAAGCCGCTCATGATATGCCCTCATGATCGTGAGCAGCTCATGAGAAGGAGATCTTTCACACTCAACGTTCATTTTTATTTTAACGGCTATATTTTTGAAAGTCACGACCATGAGCAGCAGTCTGGCAGCACTAAAAGTTAAATTAATTGAATTTGATGTTTATAAATGTTGGAGACATAATAATTCACTCCAACAACCATAATTTGAGTTGTTTATCTATATAAACACCTCTTAGAGTTCAATTGAAGGCTTAAGAAACTTGTTTATCAATTACATACTCTTAAACATTCAATTTAGCTCTCAATTTTCTTTAAAATCATTTTCTTTATTATTTAAACTCTTGAGAGAGTTGGTGAGTGATTACAATAGATATTCTTGTTCTTCTATTTTCTGGGTTTGGAAAACGGGAAGTGAGACTCTATTCTAAAGGAATTGGTTTAAGTGTTTAACCATTAAAACACTTAGGATTTGGTTTAAGAGTGAGCCTAGAAACTCTTGTTTTGTAAGGTTGAAAGAGTGAGCCTTAAACTCTTGTGTAATCTCAATCTTGTGAATAAGATTGTGGGTGATTGAAAATCCTAACTTGAGGATGGAGACGTAAGATTGTTGAGAATCTGAACTCCTTAAATCTTTGTGTTCATCATTCTTCAATCTCAACATTCTTTTCAATTCTTGTTTAAATCGATTTAATTTCGATTATTATTCAATAGCCTTATTCACCCCCCCCCCCCCTCTAAGGCACTTTCAGTATCTAATTAGGTTTTGTTTAATTTTTAGTTAGTAATTAGTGTTTTATTAGAATTATGGTTATTTGGTTTAATTTTATTTCTCTTTTTAATTTTTATTCAATTTAGGTCTTTTAATGTGTTATTTTAAAGAAATTTTGCCTAAAAGTGTCAAGAATCCAAGCCATACCTTAAGGAGCCGAATTGTATTGTTAAAATCCTTATTGGGCAAGGAATTGAAGGTAAAAAAAGCCATTTAGCCATTGGATGAATTTTACGTTATTTTCTCTATAAATATAGAATTTTACCTCTAGGAAACGGGGGAGATAACTACTAAGGGAGTCAAGTGTGGAGGCAAAGCACTCAAGCAAATTGAAAACCAAAGATTGCTTTTATTAAGTTTTTTTCTTTCCTTCTCTGTCCATCTAGTTATCATACTTGAATTCTTTGTATGAATAGCTAAATTATTTAGGGTTTGGATTTATATAGCTAGTTAATACTTGTTGGAATATTATTTCTTATCAATGAATTAATTTTCAGTCAATTTAATGAGTTGTACTTAATGTTTTGTGTTCATTTAAGGGTCTAATTGATTGCATGTTTATGGGTAGATTGGTATCAACGAAAGTTGAGAAATTTGCTAGCTTCTAACTTATAAGACTTAAAGAGCTCAACCACAAAAGTTGACGAATCCTTTAAGGAGTAAAAAATTATTAAAGAACTTAATGAGCTTTGATTAACTAGTAGCCATGAAAATAAATTAGTAATTAATATTATCATGCTTGAATGATCTCGAAAGAAGTTAAAGGTAATATAGAATAATTTACCCTTAACTGTGATCATAAAATAGATGAATTTAATTCCATAATTCAAGTCATATCTAGTGAAACAAATCCAAGATCTAATTCATTCTATTGATTTAACTTAGGTTAATTAGTGTAAATGGTTTATTTTAATTTGTCTAGTTTAATTCTTGCAACATAATTTGATTTTGCTAGCTGGGGAAGATCAATTTACGGTTAGTACTTAGTACTCTTTTCTCGTGGGAACGATACTTATTCATCATCATATTACTTGCCAAGATCCGTACACTTATAGAGTTATGCTAACAAGTGTATCTTTCTTTGGCCTATGAAAAAGAATATCTTGGGAAATACTTAGCTTTCAATACTTGAAAACATAAAGATGAACCATTAAAGAGCAACTACCCCCTTGCTTAGCCAATAGAGCTAAATTAAAGTAGTAAAGATGTTGAAAACCCATACCACCTGTAGGCGGTGGGGTTTAGCACGCACCCAAGTGTTGGTGACCATGACACTGTGTAAGCTCAGGACTTACTAGGATATACGAATATGGGCTTTGGGCCCATTAACGGAGATGGAGTCGCCACTCAGATGAAAGCCGGGACACACTTACAACAACTAGATTCCACGGAGGTACCCAGAAGCCGTCTTCAGAGATCGGGTTCAGAAACTGGGTATGGGCTTCGAATGCCGACCTGACCTTGTGGTCGGCCTCCGTTTGTGTTTAATATATTATTACCTTTAGTTATCGAATGATTTCCTTATTAAGAGTTGGTCACACATGCTTTCAATTTTTAAGTGTTACCAAATTTGCACATTAGTCTCATTTGTTTGCTTATTACCTTGGCAATTTGAACAAATAAATGAAAGAATATTACATTCATACATTCAATACAAAAGGGAAAAGGATTAGGGATTACAATAATTAGTACAATTATTACAACAATTCAATAAAACCTCTCAAAAACTAATTAATTGAAATAAGGATTAGAAATCATTACTAAACCTACAACAAATACTGTTAGTTTCAAAATCACGAATATTCACAAATGATAACTCAAACCATACTTGCATGAAAGTAAACATGAGTAATCACATAAAGCATGGATTGATCATTTAAGCAAATCATCATTCAAACAAATTACACATGCGATCAATACATGAAGAGTCAAATACTAAACACAAGACATGTATAAGATACAAGAAATATACAAGAAATAAACCAAATATATACCAGAATGAACCAGAGTCATGCATGACTCTGGGCGAGAGGCGATCGCCTCAATGATGAGGCGATCGCCTCATCACGAAGAGGCCGCGCCTCTATGAAGAGGCGTCGCCTCCTCAACAGAGCAATTTATCTCAGGATTACATGTTTTTTTAAAACTTAAATAATTCAAATATACGTGCAGATAGACACAAAACAGGGTCTTAATCACTTATTCACATGACTATGTTTGCATATAACATCACATAATCAACAAAATACTCAAAAGAAACCAAAATCTAACAATTTATGCTCTTTAAACAAAAATGAAGCTTAAAAACTTAAAAGTGAGGATTCTCACTGAATGAAGACTTCCTGGAGCTCCTAACTCGGCCCTCAAAACTTATTTGATGATTGAATGCAAGAAAGGTCCTCTTTTCTCCAAAGAACTAGACTCTTCAAGTGCAAATTCTTCTTCCTCTTGCTTTATCTCTTTGGTTTCTCTTAGTTTTTCTTTTCTTAAGGACGTTTTTCTCTTTTTTTCTCTCTTCTCTCTTCTGCTTCTGAATAATGTCCAGGATCCTCTCTCCAAAGATCCCCCTAAGTCTCTACTTAAACCCCTTTTCTTCTCTCTCTCTAATTTTCCTAGGATTTAGGTTCATTCTCCACCAAGTCTTTTTCATCATTGCTCCTTCTTTTCTCCAGCTCATTTTAGCCTCAAAAGTCCTTGTTTTTGTTCAAAAAACGCAGCTGGAGGAGTTTGTCAAGTTTGAGTTAAATGTAGCAATAAATAGCATTTATTATTGCACTGGACAGGTGACGCCTCATCAATGTTTACGATCGCCTCAATGAAGAGGCGATCGCCTCTTCACCCATGACTCTTTTGGGCCTAAGGCCCGAAAGGCCTGGGTTGAGCCTGGACGATGCGGGCTTGATGTTTTGGGCTGGGTTTGAAGGATTCAGGCTAAGTTTAAACACTCGGATATATTCTAAGAAGATTCGGGACTCTTTTTGCATTCGAAGTACGAAGTTCCTCATCATCGGGCTTCGTTGCAGGTCCAAACAGAGGGTGTCTACACCACCCATAAATTTGGGTCCAGCCATATTGTCTCGTGCAATCCAGTGAATCTTATGTTGATTATCCAAATCATCCCATCAAAAATTACTTATTAAATACTCATCCCATGATTGAGTTACCATTGATTTGTAACTATTATCCTATAATCACATGTTTTTTAACCTTAAAATTTTATGCTTCTTTTTCTTGCTTTTCCTTTCATATTCCCACTAAATAAAAATAGAGTAATGATTCAAAACTTTTTTAAAGAGGTGGATGACCTTGAATTTTAGGAAAGATTCTGTCCCTTTATAATTAGTTGTAAGACGATTAAGACGCTCTTGAACATTTTATTCATCCACTCACCCAAATGACCATGTAAATTTATATTATATAAACCCTAGGTCAACTAGAGCACATTTGTTCAAAGCTTCTTTAAACTTATGCATTTTTTCCTCTTCTTTCAGCTGCCGTCCCTTCTTTTCATGGTTATAAAGAATTTCATTAAAATTGCCCCCTACACAACCATGGAACATGGGGATATGCATTCAGGTTTAAAAGGAGATCCCATGTATTATATTTATTTTGATCTTTTGGCCAACCATAAATCCCTATAAAATGCCATCCATTCAAGCTTTCCGAATTTAAAATTACACATCTATATGATTTTGCAACGATGATAGGTGCCAAATTTGCAACTTAGGTTTGCAAAATAAGATAAGCCCTCTTTTACACCCATTGTCGAAACCCATACAGCTAACATCACAGCCTTGTGTATAACTGTTAGTGATATGCACTAGGTCAATCATGTATGACTATATTTTGACTTTATCATTTTATTAATAAAGAGGCATTTTCATTATCATTTTGATGTTATAATAATTACTTGAATAGTTAATTCTTCCTAAGGTCATCAAGTATGTGACTTAATAGTAAAACCCTTAGATTAAATATGAGTTCTATTCAAACTATCCCAAGTCATAATAATAAATTAAGGCTAGTATGGTGTTGACAGATGATTATATTTTACTAATCATGAATATGAGATATTAAGTCAACTCATAGGTACTATTTTAAGAAATGATGTATTGGATTGACCCACTATGAGAATACTACATAGATTATTGTCATAAGTAATTCTCATCACAGTAATATTGTTTTAGTCCTCTGACCTTAAATTCACCATGGATTTCTACATAACTATTTTGTATTTTGACACAATCTAACATTGTCTTTAATAGGATGATGAAATAGATTGTTGTTGGATATGAAATGAGTTATGTGAGGAATGTGAGTGATTGAGAAGGAATTTGTCCCTCATTTAATCTGGGTAAGATATTTATGGGCCCCTTGATAAGATAGACTGAGGAAAATGCATGGCCATACTAAAATGAATTGATAAGGAGTTATCATTCTCAGTATACTTGGAATCAAGAAATAATATGATTGAATTGTATAAGGATGATAGAAATTATGTCTTATATTCAATTAAGATATCGTGTGACAAAGGGACTACAATATTCAATTTAAATTAGGTTATGTCGGATTATCGACCTTCACATAACTTGGGTAGTCATAATATCTTACTAGAGACCACATATAACTTGTAGTCCTAAATTGAGATTTCAGTCCCACTGCCAACATCATGTGAACCTATAATGTCATACATTTAGAACAGGCCCAAAACGAACATTGGTTTACCAAGCCTATTAAAACTCTATGGAAATAAATAGATAAATTCGTGTATATTATATATATATATATTTATTTATTTATTTATTTATTTATTTATTTAAGATAATGGTTATCTTAAATAAATACGAAAATATTTCTGTTTTGATTTTTGAATCAAATCAGAAATTGATAAGATGGAATATATCAAAAACGTTTTGGTAAATAAGAAATTACCAAAAATTCATTTTGGTAAGTGAAACCCTAATTGAGAGGTCTATAAATATATCATATTTTCTAGGATTTCACACAATTATTATTTTGCCACCAAAATTCATTTTCACTTTTTAGAAAACTACACACAGAGTTCTTAAGTTGTGAGACATTCAAGGAAAAGGTGCTAGCGCACATTTGTTTTGATCAAAGGCTATTCGTGTGGATACTAGTAGAGGACGCATCCGTTTGGAGACATCTTAATCCGGTAAAATAGAACGAAAAGCTAAAGGTAGGGTGTCACCGGTGTGAACCCCCTCTCGTCCTTCTAACAATCTTACCTGTTCTTTGTTCATGGTAAGATTTTGGAAACCCTAAATCAATCAATTAATCGAATTACATGGATCCTGGTTCGGGTTTGTGAATAATTTTTTTTAATTTTCCGCTGCGTTTTGTATCACGAAACCCAACAATAATCTAGTAGATTTATAATTGTTGTTTAGACCCACTCTATTAGGTGATGAGTGGGCGCGACCAGGTGATAGTTGGCTAAAGCTTGCTAAAATGCTATTATAAATTATCATAACATAAGAATTAAACATAAATTTATATATATAATTACAAGCTTAATGTCTGAGACATACTTTAGATTTTACTGATCGGTTACACGCCAAGTTCTCTATTACTATTTTAATCACAATACTATGAACATATCTCTAATACTTATAAACATCTTAAGTACATGCTAAAAGGACAAAATATCGGAGTTGTTAGCAAGACCTCTTCTAATCGCTGGACTAGAAACAAGAGATAAATGATTTTTAAAGGACTAGTGTTGATGCTCCAATAGATTTAAGAAAAATTAAAGTGAAGGGTGAGTGTAAAATACTCAGTGAGTGGATAAAAATATAACAAAACGGGAACAAATGCTATTTCCTATTAATATATTTATATTAAAAGAAATTACGGTGATAATAGTTATAAAGCTACTGTTTATATGATATACATATGAATTTAATAATACACGATCATTTAGTATCATTTACTATTCCTTGAAATAACATAAGTTGATTAATACAAATTTCTAAATTAAACTAAAAGAATATTTATGAAAATTTATTATGTACACTCATTAGACACATATCCTAGAGATCATGCTGAATTGTTGATACATTGGACGCATAATGACATTGAGCAATCTAAGTGTATAATATTGTTGGTCATACACATGCCTAGAGTTGCCTCCAAGGGCTAATCACCTAGTTATATAGCCCCAACACCACCATAATCTCTGCTACCTCCATCACCTGCATAAATAGTCTCATAACTTCAAATT
>CATIWK010035149.1:0-11366 GCA_949634005.1 Mallotus japonicus | reverse complement strand
AAGTGGAGATTGAAGAGCAAAGATTGAAGATTGAAGAATCAAGATTAATCAATAACTATTTTCTTCTCCTTCTTCTCTTTCTTATACTTTTTATTATGGGTTTTTCTTGTGAATTTTTGGGGATTAATAACATTATGTTAGGCTAAATTTTTCTTTGTTAGGGATTAATAATTCGAACATGATCTAGGCTTTCTATTTAATAAACTCATTCGTTTTTGCATATTGTGTTTATTGTTCTTAATTCTTAGTATTGCTTGGCTACCAATAACATGATTTTAATTGGAGTTATATATTGAGAGATGGTAATTCTAATGGACCTATAAGCACAAGTTTAACTTAACTCAAAACTAGAGATAGATTGAGTTGATTAAATTCCCTTTGAGTTGTACTTCATAATTCATGATTTTGATGTTTAAGTGTTTAGATTGCAATGAGAGTTGGGTCTTTATTACCTTGATTGATAATTGTGAATTTAAATTAATTGATGCTTGAGAGAGATTAATTAAAGCCTTAGAAAAACTCGGGATATGCATG
The DNA here is from genome assembly GCA_949634005.1 of Mallotus japonicus. Taxonomy (NCBI): domain Eukaryota; kingdom Viridiplantae; phylum Streptophyta; class Magnoliopsida; order Malpighiales; family Euphorbiaceae; genus Mallotus; species Mallotus japonicus. Next base: position 10,832 of record CATIWK010035149.1, on the reverse strand, counting down.
GCTAATTGCATAGTAATTTGAATAGCCTAGTGATTGTAAAGTGATTTAATTCCTAGCAAATTTCATATATATAATATGTTTCTTAATTTTGTTGAATTATTTCTCTATCTTTGACATAGATTTATTGAGTTCATAATTTAGATTAATTTTACATATATTTATTTTTAGCCTTAGACAATAAGAGGTTGGTAAATAAGTGATTGGATCAAAATCTCTGTGGGACGATATTTTTACTACTTGTCGACACCGTACACTTGTGGTTCACACAAACAGTTCCCATTTAGCTTCATACATAAATCTACACTTTCTCTTCACTTTTGTGGGTTTCATCTGTATTATAATTGGTCTGTGATATGACCCTAAGAAGCTCTTATGCTTAACTGTAACATACTCAAACATTTTTACCCATTCTGCATTTGCTAAATCTCTGTCTATTCTAGCTTCAATGTTTTTTTCCCCCGTTTGCTTGTTATGCCATATGAAAGCTCCCCCTTTGTACCCCAAGTCTACTAGTGAACATTTATAGATTAAGTCATTGAAGTCTCTTAGTTGGAAATAAGAAAGGAAGTTACCTCCCAATTTTTCTTCTAGCTTTAAACATGCATTGAAATCTCCCACCATTAACTTAAGGATTACTCCTTTTATATATAAACTTCTCAGTTCATTCCAAATCTCCATCCTCTTCTCTCCTAGGGCTTCCATATACCCCTATAAAGTGTCATTCCTTTTCCTCTCTAACTCGTATATAAAGATAATTTGGGAATTTTTTTCAATATTTAGAGATCCGAATCTTTCTTCCACTAGAGCGCCAGAGTGCCCGATCTACCTTCTGGATCTTGATATTTTCCATTCGTAAAGCCCAGCTGGATTCTCAGCTTCTCTAGATTTGATTGTTGTTGCTTTGCTTCTATCAAGAAAACCAGAGATGGTTAAATTCTAGTTATAAGCTTCTTCAGTACTTTTATCATTAACACATTACCTAAACCTCTGTAATTTTAAGAGAGAATGCACATCTTGATTATATCCTATTTAGATCTACCATCTGGATCAGAGAGAACGGCCAGAATGGAGACACAGTAGTATTTGAAGACAACATTATCACATGATATATATAATTGAGTGATAGTTATGAATAATCCAAAAGGAGGTTGATATAGTTGGCAAATAGATATAAACAAGTAGAGTTCAAGTGTATGCATCCTTAATTAGATTGTATCTCTAGCCATTTATATTTACCCTGCTTATTTCATGTACTAATTTCAAATATGGAACTAAATTTAGGGATTAGTCATTACTCATGATCACTTGGCGATCATTAATTTGAAGTTGCCACAGTACAATGAACTTTTAGAGTTAGAGTTGAAATCATTGTTTATGTACGTAGTACTGCTCATAATGCATAATAAAAATTTGTAGTTTTTAAGATCATAATATTTGAATATTTTAGTAATAACTACTTCATCCATCCTGAAATTAACTTTTTTTTTATGTGTCCCAAATTGTAAAGAATTTTTCTTTTTAGAATAATAATTAATTTGCTAATTTACTAATAACTTTTTATTTAATATATATATATTTTTAGAAAACCATCTAATTTAACAAAATAATTCTATTACTAACTCCCTACTACAGCCTAAACGAAATTTTAAGAACCAAATCAATTTAGTATTTTGAAGTGGCCAAATGCATACTTAGCCCCCTAAATTTGTAGTGAAAATCTCATTGGCTCTGTAGACACCCAATTCCGGGATAAGGTAGTGTGGATGCGACAGAGGACTCCGATGATGAGAATTCATTATAAATAGATCCTCAGAATTTGATTTTTGGATCTCAAAGGCTAAATTGTTCTTTTTCAAGGATTTAATTGAGTTTTTATGGACTGAATTGAATTTTTTTTTCCCTTTCAGTGGTCTTTTAGTAATTAAAAGTTAAAAAAAATTAATTAATTAGGAACCGATCGAAATTATGTAATTCCGGAAATATGTAATTCCAACCGGAATTACACATTTCCCGTCGGAAATGCATAATTCCGATCGGAATTATATAATTTCGATCAGAAATACATAATCCTGATCAGGATTATGCAGTTCTAATTTCGTTCTATCTCTATTTTTTTAATTTTTCAGTAAATAAAATTGATTTTTCTGATGTTTTGATTGGTCGGATGATGAGATAAAGGCCTGTTAAAGGATTTATCTTTATTTTAGAGTCCTGTTTAGAATCTAATTTTATCACCTAAAGTCACAGGAACTTACGTGACTTAGGTTAGGGTTTTCTATATAAACCTATCATTAACTCCTGAGGAGGTGGGGGACGGAAAAAATTTTGGACTTCTATTTACGGTCTTTTCTACTTCTGTTCCTGGGGAGCTTCTTGTGGAGCTTCTTCCAGGACGTAAAGGAGTATTTTTCACAGAGAAAAGAGCTTTCAAAAAGATTTTGATATTCTAAAACTTGAAGAGAAGCGGTAACACAGCAAGCTGAGAACAAACATCAATTCTTAAAGATCTATTCAAAAGCAACGGTGAAAATCACCTACTCTGAGGAGCTAATCAAGATTGCATCTGCACTACATCTATTCTTTTATTCTATCCTTTTATTTTATTTGATTTTCATTTGATTTTAATTCTGTTTTCTGTTTAATTATTTTTAATTGATAGTAATTATTGTTTATTTTGTTTGGTGATTTAATTATGGTGATGAGTAATATGAAGGAGATGTGATCGTATGGTTGAAACCAATTGAAGATCCATGGGATGCCATGGATTTAAACATGTAGTCAATTCACTTAGTTTTTAGGTTTATTTATTGTTTTTTATTTGTTATTTTATTGGGTTGTTTATTTTTATTGAGTTGTGGTTTTAATTTTATTCTTGTAGATCATTGTAATAGCCACAATAGTGGGAATAATGAAACCATTTAATTTTCTGTTTTTTAATTAATTAGTAAATTAGGTTTAATTTGGTAAAATTCTAATAAAATTAATGGTGGCTTTAGATTATTTTAGGTTGCATGTTAATTAAATTAGGGTTAGAAATCATTTGATGCATGTTTTAACTGTTTTATTAGTTTATTGTTTTTTTATGATTATTTTTATTTATAGTGTTTTAATTGTTTTGTTATGATTTTTAGTTATTTTGCTTTATTTATTATTTATTATTATTTGTTTGTATGTTTATTTGTCTTCCTTTACTTTTAGGGTTTTTAGGTTAATCATTAGATCACTTTTTTATTAGGTTAATTAATTAAATGGAGTTTAGGCTCATAATTAAATTAGATTTTAGGCTAGAATGCATTTAGGCCCACCTAGTTAATTTATACATAAGCTCATCTTAGTTAACAACATTAATTTAGACTTAGCTCATTAATTAAGCATTTTTCATAATATGTAAACTTAGTTCATTTTAATTAAAACATGTAGATTAGACTAACCTAGGGTTGATATGCTTTGAATGTATGCATTGCTTATGTGTAATTTCATGGTTAGTTGCCTTTGGGATTATGGATGTTTAATTTGGGTTTTTTATGAAATTGCATGTAATTAGAGGATAATATAGTAATTCATAAACTAATTCTAAATGAACACAAGACTAGAGAAGTTGGTATTTCGTATCTAGAATTCCTGGTTGTGGTGCAACTTATTTAGAGAATCGAGTTACCACCACTCATCGATTTTTCCCAGTTATTACCCTGGGTGGTGACTCCGCATCTCTATGCCATGTCTTTGTGATAATGGTTAGTGTGTTCTCTAGAGTCCTGAGCTCAAACAGTGTCGCGGTTGCAAGAAACTTGGGCGCGCGCTAAACCCTGCCGTCTACAGGCTCCATGTACTTAAATTTGATCTTATAGACACCTCAACTTGTAAAATTTGACCTTATAGACACCTCCGTACTGACAATGTCAACACGCACTCCAGCTGAGAAACAGGCTCAATTTGCCTTTTGTTGAAAAATTTCTTTTTAGTCCTTAAATTTATATTTAAAGTTCAAATAGGGTCAAATTGATTATTGTACACAAAAAAAAATTATTTAAACATATACTTTCTTATTCAATTAACTTTACAATCTATTAAAATAATAAAAATATTATTTACAACTTTTTTACAAATAAATAAGTTATTTTAAAATAAAATTAAAATAACTTAAACAAAAATTTAAAAATATCTTAATATTTATAAAATCATAAAAAAAATTCATATTACAACAATAATAAATTTATTGAGTATTATGAATTCTACATTGTAAATTGTAAATTGTAAAAATTTAAAATTAATAATAAAATAATTGACAAAGGTTGATTATGTAAATGTAAATTTTATTTTAATATTAAATAGACATTATTCAAAACTATATGCATAAATTAAATATTTTTAAATTTTAATTAAAATAAGTGAATATTATAAAGTTATATTAACAATTTATAACTCAAATTTAATTAATTACTATGAATAAAAATACTTTTAAATTGTTAATTTCTCTTAATTAAATTAATAACCTAAAAAATGATAATTATTAATTTACCTCCAAAAAATTTTAAAATATTTTGATATTCATAAAGTTATAGATCATGTAAATCATATAAATTATATTTTCATCTATCATTTGACCAAATAATTATTTATTGATTATTTATTTTGTTATTTACTTGTGTAGAATTGAAATATCTCATATTAAACTATTTATAATCTAATAATTTTTATTTATTAATAATTTTTTAAAGTATAACTATAAATAAAAAATAAAATTAATAATATTGAAGACTACATTATATTTATGAATATTATAAACTTTATACTTTAAATTAAAAAAATTTAAAAATGAAGTCAATAATCAATATAAATATTTATAAAAATATAAGTTTTTATTTTACTTTTAAATATACATTATTCAAGTTTGTGCATGTAAATAAAATATTTTTAATTTAAAATTAAAAATATATTTGTCATTCTAATTTTAATATAATCAGAATATATGTGTAAATAAATTAATAATATTAATAATAATTATGCCTTAAAATAATAAAAAAAATGTTTAAAAAAATGAGAGGATCAAAATGATAATTTATAAAAATTATGAGGATCAAAAGAAAAAATTTTTTAGTCAAGGAGAGTGGAGCAAAACACGGAGGTCTTTAAAGAATACAAAATTTACAAGTTGAGGTGTTTATAAGGTCAAATTTCACAAGTTGGGGTGTTTATAAAGTCAAATTTAAGTATATGGAGCCAATGAAATTTTCACTACAAGTTCAGGAGGTTAGGTATGTATTTGGACATTTTGAAATCGTTCCCTAATTCTCACATTCATGCCAGTTCCTACAATATTCAAGGGATCATCCATTAATAATTGTTTTTAAGTCTTCATTTCGGAGGGATACAAGAAGCATAATAGAAAATTTTACTAAAATTATACACATATCTACCTAACTAGTATTATTAATGAAAAAAATTATACACATATCTACTTAACTAGTATTATTAATAAAAAAAAAAAAACAAAGGGTATAAACAAAATTTAAATGAAGATGATTATTTATCGTGACGAATTCGAGTGGCGCTCGAGCAAAACCCAATTTTTATACATGTATTCTCGTGGCAGTATTTTACATAAAGATGAGCTATATGACCATGGGAACTCACAAATAAATGCCCCACATCAATAGAACTGATGTTTTAGCTGCTGGCACTAATACTGCAATTTTTTCTTTTTGGGGGTCCTTGAGGAAAATATTTGAATGTTGAATCTGTGCTCAACTGGAATCAGATATCTATTTCAAAATTTTGACAACAATCAGGCCGTTTAATCCTATGCTAACAGTGGAACTCTTACGAGAAAAAGTAATATTGCAAGATGACGCAGATTGAATTGACAATTATTTACAGCATAATGCCTATATTTTTTCTCCAAAAAAAAAAAAAAAAAACAAAAGCAAAACTCTCATTGATGTGAATTAGAGGAGATGGGTTTCGCCATCTCACTCTTGATCACCCGCGTGTTGTAAGATCCACAAAATCCACACTTGTGATACAACCAGTGGAAGCGCGCAGTGCCCTTTTGATCGCAATCATTGCACAGTATATCCTGCATTGTTACACTAAATATTAGACACCATCAGCATTCTTGCTGATGGCTTAACTATAACTGTAACTTATGGAGTCAAATGTATCACAGAAGGTGAATTTATGGCCAATATTTTAGTGAAAATGACAATGGCCCAACATGACGATGAATTGAAAACACAATGCATTGTTGTCACTTATATAAAATGGGGAAAAGGAAATGCACTGTTTCTGAGAATTATATTTTGATCACTGGGGTTGCAACACCATTGTGAGTTTGACAAATTATGTTCATGAACACGATCAATATAGTTTGCTTATATTCTTTAATTCAACCAAAGGTTCATAAAAATTAACCAATAATCAACTTTAATCGACAAAGTTTAACTTCATAACTAATTGATTAAAAATAAACAAAATGATAGAGTTTCAGCGTCATCAACGTAATAGGTACCAGGAAAATGTTGAAACAGGGCAGTTAAAGTATAGTATGCAGACTAGAATCAATGTTTGCATCTTGCAACAATCATAGCATAGGAATGCGGGCGGTTGGAGGTGGTAGAAATGGTAATGGTACCAGGGAGGAGACAGATGGACAGGCAGAGACGATGATGGTATAGAGTGGAACTGGATATTTAGGGTTTGATTTATTCCCTCTATTTTAAATAAGATACACATCAGATCATGCAATAGTATGTTAATGTAACGAAGGTGAAACCAACTAAATTTATAAGATATAAAAGACAAAGGAAAGTGACATTTTGAGTAGAATAATAAATCAAATAGTTCGAAAAATTTTGAAGTGGCAAAATGGAACAGGCTTGGTAAATGACTCGGGTCACAGACCAATGACCATGTTTTATGCAAGATATTGCCCTTTGATTTCAGTGAAATACAAATGTAGGCACTCAGAGGTCGGGCCTACCAGATTGTAGGATTGCCAGCCCAGCTGGACTTATATTAAGGCTGTTGGTACTTAAACTTGGGCTAAGCTCCCTAGCTGAACATGGCTCTCTCAAGCAGGGCCAGCTGAGAACAAATTTACCAAGTTTGGACAAGGCTACAGATAGATACTCGGCTCTCCTAGTTTATGATTAGCTACTTATCACATTCACCATGATGTGAGTCCACGAACCAAGCAATCAATAGAAAATTTCTTTCAAACACAGCCAACAAAGATCATTTGTGCTCCATTTCTTCAATAAATCTTTTCCCCTTCCATTATTTTTTAGGGATTGGTGAAAATGTGTAATTCATAATGTTTGGTACTGAGTGCATCTTGGAAGCAAAGAAACTGTTTTCTACCCCAATAATATTTGGACAGCCACTAAAGTATTAAAACTGCTGAGTACCAAAGAAAATATATGCAGCGGCAAATTTTTACCTGATGGCGTTCCCTGTATTCCTCTGGAAGCTCCTCAGCAGCCAACAATGCGTCAAGCATGCCAAAGTAAACCTAAGTTGGTTTGCAATAACAAAGAGAAACAATCATTTAAACTGCGTGTACTGTGCTGCTAAGTAAACTAATACCACCAATAATGATAATAAGAAGAAACTAGCCAAGCACACCATTTTTCACCGAAGGCTGCAAGTATCAAATCAAGCATCAACCTACCCTTAAAATTTATCAAACAGCACCAACATAATTTTCCAGGGAAATAAGTGATTCAATTTAATCTTTTCGCATACTCATCTAGTGTCCATTGTATCAATCAATATATTTATAAAGGTTTCAGTCACAAGCTAGTTTATGAGAGCTCGTCAGCTAACTATATAGAAAATCAACTGCAGTATTTATTTATTTATTTTTATTATCAGCATGCCAAAAATTTCGATTGTGACCTTTTTCTTTAACAAACAAAAGCACATGAAAGTTTATAGATATGATGTCATCACTGACCGACCGTCTAAATTAGAATGAAAATCTGAAGGCATAGCCTTCCAGGTCTTCATATTCTGTCAAAAGAATTTGATTGATACTGAAAATTGACATGGTAGAAGAGTTCAATAAATGTGAAAAACTACAAGGGCAGAGAAAACGAATTCTAAGTTACAGCATTAAGATCAACATTTATCTCCTATTTCAATCTGGCTAACCATATCCCAAAGCATTCAACTTCTAATCATATAAGATACACACAAGAATGCCTACAAGTTTCTTACCGCCATATCTCCTAACGATTTGCTGCAAATTGGGCAGGTGTAGTGACTGCAAGTGTATGCCTATACAAGAGAACAGGAGCAAAAAACAAAAAAAAAATTCAACCACTCTGTAACACATTTAAGGGAAGATAATGAAAGAAAGTGGAAGTCAGGAATGGCAGCACGAGAGTTGGAGAAACAGAAACCTGAAAGCAAGCTGAATGCATGTAATGGCCACAAGGCAAAGCTCTGACAATTGCACTTGATGTGAACAAAAAATCACAACAGATGGGACAGTTTGTCTCTAGACCTTTCTCCAAGCACTTGTGATTGACTAGCTTAATCCCCAAACAACAGTTGCATGTCATGCAATGAAAGTAATCAATGCCAAGACCTTTTCCAACCCGACATAAATTGCAAAAAGGGCAATGATATATAGTCCTGAATGACAGAAAGCAAAATGTTAACAAGCATTCATAATTAAAAAAAAAAAAATCTAATCAGGCTATACTGGGTAGAAAAACGGGCTGTTTAAAGAAAACAAATCAGCTCAGTTTTGGATTTTCTATCAATGCTAAGGAACAAGAAGACTTGCTAGTATCAAAGTCAACTTTTAATGAATGACAAATCAGCTTGGTTTTGGATTTTCCATCAATATTAAAGGCGCACTTGCTAGTCTCAATGCCGACTGCCAATGAAAGTCCAAAGCCTTTGGAGGAAGAAAAGACGAGCAGATAATGTCATCTTTTTACAACCAGGTAATCTTAAAGTTTCTAAAACACAGTATAAGGATTGTAAATTTTGTTGCACACCTTATACATGTTCTTTCCATATATTTAACTAGTAAAGCAAGGTCATGCTTTATATTTTTTCAGTCTGTAAAGTATCTAGTTCTTTGTCCATCCACTTGTTGAAAAGTGACTCCAATTCTCACAATTGGCCAACATTGCATGTAATAAAAAAGGAAAAAATACCTCAGAGTTCTATTTTTTTTAATCAATTTGGCCATTGACAAGAGGTAAAAGTTTTTATTATGTAAAGCTCACCAGGACACCAAGTGTGCAAACATCAATCACCAAGCACCAGGACAGAGCATTCAACAATCGGAAACTTTATAACAGGCAAGAGCATGCATAAAACATCTGATGTTACCAGAATATTTGAAGAATTTATAAATCTTCAAAGATATGGGTATACTATAAAGCACTTAAATTTAAAAGCATATGATAAAGTTCCAAACATATAAATCTGAAAGAGAATAAACTCTGAATGCATTAAAAGATGAAAAGCCAAATTCAAGTTCAAAATGGGGATGTTCTCCCTGAAATTTTAACTAGTTCTATTTTAGGCATTTATTCATTTTCCTACTGAAACCATAAGAATAAAGTAATTCCAGGATAGCATCTGTCCATTCATGTTCCAAGTTTAATAACTTTTCATGTACAAAAGTTTGAGAAACTGAGTACCTTTCATCATCAAAAAATTTGCATATATTGCAATAGTACTTTGCTATGGAAAGTCCATTGCATGAAGGTGTAGTGCAGATTGGCCCAACTGCCTGAAACTTCAGACGGCGCATGCACATCATTTCTGATGTTGCTTTTCTGCAGTAAATTAGAAAAACATCATGCAGTCAGAATCTTCAGTATATGAAGCTTATCCAAAAAATCCAAAAGTTACCTTTCCATTGAGTGATCGCTCACTTTGTCATGGCAAAATCTACACGTAAACAACTTGCCACAGCAAGCAGCACGAAGTTTGCAGTTTCGTTTGTAGTGTTCACACCCAAATACTTGATTTTCATGATCTCAATATGATGGTGAACATCCCATAACATCACCATTAGAAGGTTCATCTAATGTTGCTTGAGGTAACTTTTGCTGGGGGGCTATCCAGCGACTAAAAAATACCATTTACTTCTAGATTAGTTAAAGATACAAATATAATAGTAGTAATCTATGCACATGTCCTGAATATGCTATAACAAGCTGGGAAAGTAAATCCTCACAGATAAACTGTAAAATATAATTGATAACAATGAGTCAATGACAACTAACAAATGCATTATTCACTAATTTTAAGATAACAGAGGTAAATAAAGCAAATTAGAATTAGCAGAACCAACCTAGTTAGAAGATTTTGAACAAGATATGCTTTTCACCTTGGATCAAGAGATGAATCTCTATAAACCTTTCTAATCTCCGACTCAAGCTCTTTTTCATTCATACGGAAGATATCCTTCCAACCAGGCTTAAACATCTGATCACTTGGGTCCAAGCTGTCTTCAAACTCTTTGCCTGCAATGAAAAAGTTGAAATGAGTAGAAAACTTGCATTAAACATAATAGTTACTTAATAAAATTATTTAATGCAGCATGAAACTTCACAATGCAAACTCTAGAAGCACTGAACAGACCTTCTCTAGAAATGATAGATTCTGATGTTTGAGCCTTCAAAGCTGATTCTGTAGGTCCTTTCCAGCATTCATTTAGCCACTCATTGAACATTGTGTTTTTTGTTGCCTGTTTCCATGTGTCCATCATTTTGTTCTGTTCATCCTGAGTAAGAGCAGAAGTTACCCAAGGTAACATAGATTGCAACACTTCAGCACCAGTAGTACCAATTATGCGTCCGACT
>CATIWK010035124.1:0-10092 GCA_949634005.1 Mallotus japonicus | reverse complement strand
AGTAAAAAATAATGGTAAATAAAACTATAAAAAATCATTTAATTTTATAATAAAATTATAAAATGGTTCGTAGTTTAATTTGAATTTTATATTTATTTATTTTTTAAATTGGAGAAGAATCGATCTCCGAACCGATTTGATTCGAAAATTTTAATTTGGAGAATAACGGATCTCCGAACCGAATTGAACCGAAAATTTTAATCTCCGAACTGAACCGAACCGAAAATTTGGAGCAATTCCGGAGCCTTGATTTTTAAATTTCCTACATTTTAGGACGGGTCCAGAGAATTTGAAATCTCCGGACCGACCCGGACCGTGCACACCCCTAAATTGGTATCATATATATATATATATATATATATATGTGTTACTTCCTTGAAAAAATAAATTTAAGGAGTGATATGTGTATGGGATAATTTTTTTTTATCTTGGTCCTTGGATAGTGTCTAACTTCACTTGCCACACAAGTAAAGGGTGTTTCAGAAGAAGGAGGCAATAAGCAATCTTTCACTAATTCACTTTTGGGTTTTTTCTTTTAGGCCATGTGATGTGATGAACCAATAATTCATAAACATTGAAGTTTGAATATTACACACTAGCTACAACGCCCTTCAAGTTACGCCAATTAATGGTTCAAAATTTTGTTTGTAAATCAAAGATCTTAGAATTTTATTACAAGCAAGTACTCTTTTTTAATGTAGTAGATAAATACGACGGAGAAAATAAATGGTACTTGAAGCTTAATATGTTGGTAAGTGTAAATTTCAACTTAAATAATATTTTATATTTTGGTTTTTAAATTAAGAAACAGAATAAAGATTGAAATTATTATTTATCTTCAAGGAAAAAAAATAATAAGAATTTCAATTTAATTAGTGCCACCAATTTCAAGTGGCATACATCACAAGTAACATGTCCCAATAGAACAAGGAACCCAAAAAATAAAGAAGGAAGAGGAGGAGGAGGACAAAGGATCAAAGCAACACAAGTTGACTTTGACCACATATGACTCTTGTACAAAGGTAATAAAAGGCACGAATTATTATAGTTTCTTCTTCATTATTTTAAAAAATAATAGTTATTATTTTTTTAATTTATTTATAATAATTTGACACATAAAAATAACATATAATATTTATTAGTTTAAATAATAAAAATTTGAATATTAAAATAAATTTCAAAACTTTATATATGAATATAGAGAAGATTGAAGAGTTTTTTATTCGATCTAAAATAATCGAATATGGTACTGAAAATTTATATTTAAAATAAGATATATAATTTCCCAAATTAATAATAATTTAATATTATTTGTTGTGCAGGTTTTACAGTAAATGTATTCTCAAATTATAATAAAATTTATCTTTTTGCTACTAATTTTTTTTATAAAGCAGTAATAAAAAAAATTAACAATCATTTTAAATAATCAATTTTTTTGGTTAAATGAAAAAAAAAATAAAAAGAGACAGAGAATGTTAGATACCTTGAAAATTACTCAAGCTATTGGGCCAGCACGTGTGCACGCTAACTAGGATTTTACACAAGAACCAATGAGGAAATATCTTGTAAGTAAATAATTTATAGCAAAAGATTACTAATAATAAAACAATAATAATAGAAATTAACTAAAAAAGTAATAGGATAAAAAAAGAGAGATGCCAAATGCGTTAAGCAACATCTTGAGGGTTTTTTTTTTTTTTTAATGTTAAGATATAGATATTCTTAATCTCATTTATGGTTCGTTACGCTAAATTCTCACAAATCCCAATTAGTAATAAATTATAATTATAATTATAATCAAAGTATATTCTTATTCTATGAAGATTGATGAAGAATAAGATTAAAAAGAATGATATGATTTTACGTTAACCCTTTGAGCTGCCATATCTAACTTGTAATTAATAATTATTTGATTAACTTTTGATCACATGTGTTATCGGTGATTCCTTTTTAATTAATTTTAAAGCAAGTGATATCAATGATAAGCTAATGCTTAGAAGCTAGAAGTTCACTTAAAAATTCCTTGAACGTGAACTATTAGACAAAACACAAAACACTTGGTCAAAAATTATATAGACTGTTTTTTTTTTTTTCGAACTAGAACCAGAATTTCATTAGAAAAACAGAGGAGATTACAAGAAAATAAGGCATTAAAACAGCACAAACACCAGATGCTCTATGATCTAAAAGATAAATAAAAAATGCAAAGTTCAACAATTACAAATAAGTGTGGCACATCCAAGAACCTTGAGCGTACTCATCTCAGTGGAACACACAATTCAACTCCTAGAACCTTGAGGAGGGAGAGGACCTAAAGTTGAAAATCACACCATCCAACTTAAATATTGAGCATATCTGGAACTAAAGAGCATCTCCTCATGTACAAACCTCCATATCAACACCAAAATATCAAAATATCAGCATATTACCACTTGGTTGAGTAAAAACTCATATCAAGATTATTTATACACAAAAGCAAAAAGAAAATTTGATATTTGAATGATTTATTGGCCAAAAATGACTGATTGTTTTTGTTTAAGTGATATTTCGAGTTTAAATAATAATGTATGAGATTGCATTAAATTAATTATTTGTGAGACTAATTTTATCATCTTTATAGTTATGACAAGATTGAACCGGATAGCCAGTTAATATATATTTTGAACTACCGAGATTTTATAAACACAATTCATCAAATATACTTAATATTTATTATATTTTCATTTTAAATGTTAAATTATTTTATGAATGTGAAATGAGATGAGAAGTCCACGACATTTTCTTTTTATTAATAGTAGGGATTTTTCCAAAATTTGAAAAAAAAAAATCTAGAGCAAACATATATATGTACGTTTACTTACAATCACTAGATTAAAATAAAGGAATTCTCTACCACACGAATCTAATCACAGTTAAGATGAGAACTGAAATAAATGGTTTTGTCTTCCACCGACTCCACATCTTACCTTATCTCTTTATTTCTTTCCATTTTCCATCCATTCTTGTTTCTTTGGAAGAGAATTTTCCACATTTTTCTACCAATAGTAAAAAAAAAACTTTATTATGAACCAAAACGTTTACACAACACAACTGGGTCGAAGATTCGTAAGTGCTGAGCTAGCCAACACAACGATAAGTGGGAGTAGTAGTTGAGGTAGTAGTGGTAGTAATAGTAGGGTTTGAGTTTGGTTATTTTTGTTGAAGCTTTTGAAACTCACTTACCATGCACGTAAAGGCATTCAAGTACTTGTCCCTCAACTAGGAGGCAAAAAGCAACACCACTTCTTGCTTGCACGGCCAATTAAGCTTTAAGCAGCAGCTGCTGTGCACCACTCTGTAGTGAAGACCTAAAACACATAACCAAAAAAAATAAAATGCCAAGAAAACCCCTTTAACCCCACCTTTTTATTCATAAAAGCACCCATTTTCAGAGGATGTTTCTGTCATTTTATTATCATTATTATTAGATATATTTCTGTATCTACTGTGTCAATGAATAGTCTCCAAAAGTGAAGAAGGACACAACACAATGTTAAATTACAGTCACAAGATCGAAGTGAAGAGAAGCATGAAGTGGTAGCGTGTAAAAAAAATCTTCAAAATCTGTAGAAAAAGAAAGATTCACATGGTGCATATTAGACTGGTCAAACATCTGTCAATTTTTTTTTGTTGCTTTTTATGGAGAGAGCAGATGTAATTAAGTACATCTTCTTTTTAAGTTACATCGATCTACGGCTCATATAATTACCCTTTGATCTGAAAATAGCAGAAGCAATTCCAGTTTTTCGAGTTCTTCACTACCTGTGTACCCATCATGAATGATAAAGTGTTGTAATTTAACTATGAGACTAACATGAGCAGTGGTAGCCCCGTTGTGCAGCCAGTGCTTTTTTTTTTTGATAAATTTTATTAACAATAATTAAATGATATTTATTTATATGAATAATTAAATAATTTTTTGATTAATAGATAGATTAGATAATCTAACTATGGAAGGATTGTATCATAAAGATAATACTTTTTTTGAATCACATTATTATTCTTATAAATGATATGATTCAATTTCAGTAATATTTTAAAATGATTTTGAAGTAAAATAAACATTAAATCATTTTTTGTAAAAAATTATTATTTTTTATATATTTTTTTTAGTTTGAACTATCAGCATTCAAAGTCTACTGAACTTTAACTAATTTAATTCGACCCGGGCAGAACTACACGAATGTCAAAGATCTCCCAACAACTAATTTAACGAGACTGCATGCACCAGAACTCGAATTCAATATCTCGTTTAAGCGGAACTATCAATTGATTTCAATGATTGGTAGCAGGATGTCTCTAATAGTCTATAGTTATATAGACATTGACTATATTAGAGTTCAAATCAAATAAAACTTTATAAAATGAGTAAAATTTTTTTTACATTTATTTAAAATTTATTATTTTTAATAATATAGAGATTAACATTTGAGTTTAAACTATTCTTTTTAGAGAATTTATTATATAAAAAAATATGCTAAAAGAGTTTGATCCTTTTATAAATAGATGTAGTTAAAAATTTTGAAATTGTAGAAACTTTTATAACTACAGATACCAATTTCCAAGACAAAGGAATTGGATGCAAAAGATGAGTCGAAAGTGTGACAAATAGCTGTCCAACCAGGCAACATAATCAAATGCAAGAGGACTATAATCTGACTGCTGTACAAAACAGTCATCCACTTCTCGATTATTATTATTATTATTATTGGTATTTTGTTCATCTGTCCATAAGGTCGGGCCATTTTTATTTTCTTAGATAATATGGTCCAGAAAAAAGGAAGAAACGTTTCAAATATGAAATAATTACAGTCAAGTAAAGAACAAAGAAGAAAGAACAAATATATATATAAATGGCTTGAAGTATACTCAACTGAGCAAGCAACAAGGCATCACGTGAGCAAGCAACCAAAGCATGCAGCTTCTTCAACATGTTCATATCTATATGTCTATCAGTTCATTCACATCAGTTACGAGGGGAAGAAGTCTAAGTTGTAACCAATGGCTAATGCGTTAAGCAACATCCTCTGCATTGTCTGCTGAAAATTCTCTGTCTCTTAACTCAGATTCCATTTTCTATTTTTTTATTTTTATTTTATTTTTAAGTTAAAAACTCCCCCTTCAAATCCCAACGTGTGTATGTGGTTAGTAGAATAAGGAATGAGATTGACATAATTCTACGTTATTTAGGAAGGATGCGTTTGATATTTTTTCACGTTAAACTTCCCTCCCAACTGTGATGGCTACTTTACTTTCAAAATCAACCCTTAATTTACTCCATTGATGAGTTTTTTTTTTCTTTTTTGTTAAATCTACAATGCCGATTTAAAAAATTCATATTTATAAGATACTACGCCAATTTTAGCTCTAGAAAATAAATTTTAGAACAATTTAAATTTATAATTTCACATTATAAAATAAATATTCTATTGGATATATATTTTTTTATCTAAATCACTTATATTCAGAAAAGTACTAAATAACTCGATTCAACTAGATAAAACTATAATAACAGTAAAAGTTATCCAACAATTATTTTAACTCGATTATACACACTACAATTTAAATTTAACATATCACTTAAGTGAAAACAGTTTTCAATCAATTGATTTAATAGTTGTTCGTGACTTTAGGTTAAATTTTAATCATATTGTGAATATATATAATGTACATGAATTATAACAAAATTATTTGAGATTTTTCTTCAATGACAATGGTTTTTTGCAATATTTTTTTTCCTCTTAATGGATTAGCATTTAGGAGAAAACTTACATATGCATGTATGTACAACTACTTCTTGAGCTTTTCACCTAACTTGTCAACTTACAAAAAGTAGAAGAAATTTTATACATACAAACCCACATAGCTATAGCTCACTTCTTGAGTTGAGTGGTTGAGTTTTGGAAAATTGCTAAAATCATTTATCTTTTTTTACACAAAATGTGGTGTAGATGCAACCATGTGTTCTAATTCATTTTCATTAGTACTCCATTTTTATCATATATTTTTTGGGTGGCTCAAAACAACATTGTCTCTAGACAAAGTAATCCGTATATTAACCCCAATATTGTGCATCTCATGTAAATGGTTAAGGAAAAAAAAAAATTAACACGAGAACCGAGAAGGCGGAGCAGGGGCGGCGCCGCTAAGAATGCGGCACGGTGGTTGTTTTTTTTTTTTTTTTTTTTTTTGCCAAAACAGAAGAAAACAAGGAAAAGAAACGAGTTAGTTGACTACTAATTCACACTAAGCTAAGCAAAACGGCAGCACATTTGCTTGCTTTGGTTTGTTTTTCTTGTCTGACGTGGCAACTGATGGGAGAAATGCAAACGTGTCAAAGATTATGCTACGTGTTAGAAAAGGAAAAGAGCCGTGTACCACTAAAGAGGGAACAGCACACCTGTCTCTAAACGTTCCAACAAAAAAGTGGGTCCCTTTGGTGGAACAGATTCTGTCCTAATTTTGGAACAGAAGAAGAGGAGGTTACATTTTACATTTCATTACATACGTAGTCGGACCATGTCCTAATATGCATATATTGGTATTACTTATATCAACCTACCTTTTTTATCGCATTTCTCAACCAACTCCTCAACCGTTTGATTTTTGCCTTCTTTTTCTTCTCCTCCCATATTAAATTTTCAGATTTTAATGAATTATAAGTGTAATTTTGGAAATGTATGTGACATTTTGTGTGTTGTTTTTTATTGGAATTGGCATTTCAATGCTGACGATAATGATTATGGAAATAACTTGATTTAGAAATTTCTTCAAAACTTGAATACGTATTCATAAAAATAAGGTCAAAGGGTAGAAAAACTCTCATAAATACTCTGATGTCTAAATTAGTAAAAATTTTGAGAATGGCAAAAGAAATGTTTATGAAAACGTGTATGTCTGATATGTCTTATATGAAGGATACGTAAGATTTAAAGAGTATTTATAAAGGTGTAATTAAAACCTTGTTAGAGTAGGATTCATTATTTCAGGAAGGTTTTACTTTTTCTGATTGGGAAAGAAATATATTTTTCATATAGAATAATAATATTATTAAGAATAAAATATTTTACCTTCTTTTTTGGGATTTATATTTTTATTTGGGTATCAATAGTTAAACTTATTTATAATTAACAAATATAAAAATTAAAAAATGTAAATAATAACCATTGAATCAACTAATAGGGTCATTATATGGACGGTTTTAGTGTAGTAAGAGAAAGCACTAGTAAGGTGTATATATGGAGAAGTGGGATTCAAACCTCTACTCCTTCTCTAGTCTCCTCTATAACTTTATTAAACAAAATTAGCTAATTGAGATTATTCTACTTAAGTTATATTTAGAAATTGAATTATGGTGAGATATTATAATTATTGCAACATTACATTCTCTTTTAATAATTATTTAGGTGGCATTGTGCTGAATTGAATTCTAAAGGTAGCAATTACCATTTTTTTTAGTTTGACAGTTAGGTGGTATGGTTGCTCAATATAATATACTAATCTAATTTGATTGAAGCTAAATCTATAATATTAATATCAAAATAATAAAAATGAAAAAAAAAATTTCCATGTGATCCAATCTTATACAAAATATATACAAATATATATCGGGTAATACATTATCACAACAACCTCTCAAGAACAAAGGCAGAATTGCAGATGTAAAATGAAAGAAACCGTACATTACATAAAACCTTTTTCTCTTAAAAAAAAAAAAAAAATCGTCCAGGCTCCACCTCATGCGATAAAGATCAAGCATTGGCTTCCTTAATGTCGAGCACCTGTAAAGTGGAGGACACATAACGCGCCACGTGAGACTACACTTGACATGTACTCCAACCGCCACGCAAGAGTAAAAATTAAATCACCCACCAATTAATTCAGCTTAAATATAATAATTTTAATTTCTAAAGTTGATTAAATGAACCTTATTAAAGATTTTATGGTGTTAAAAATTTGTATATAATGTGTGCGGTGTTCAATAGTTATGAGTATTTTTATTGATTGTCTAGCTCATTTAGGACGGATAGTAAAATATTCTGTCACGAGATCAAAATATTTGGTTGAGAGTATAGTTTGATTTCCTAACCCCATACTCTTTCATTATCAGCTTGGAACTTAATCATTTAAGTTAGTTGTTAAAAAGATATATATTTTTATTGATTCAAAGTTTGAATCAGATAGATTTATAAAAGTTAAAATTTTTTCAACATTTATTTTTTATATAAAAAATTCAAATTTAAATTTTTTTTATAAAAAATCAAGCTCTTTTAACACAGATTTTGATATGGTGTTAAAAATTATGACAATTATAGAAGTAACACTCTCTTTCTAAATTAAAATAAGTTTTTTATGAGTTTTTTTTTTTTTGCCTTAAGTTTTTTATGAGTATAGATTGTTCTTTTTAATTTAAAAAGGTAATAGTATAAGTTGTTTTTATTTAAATTTTTTGTTTTCATTATATAGTTTTTGTGAGATTATGTAACGTGCAATTTTGAGTGTATTAGTTGATAACTTTCTTTCCCCATCTTTTAACGCTATTTATTCTAAGTTTCATTATATATATTTAGAGACAAAGCTAAGTATCACGTGTACATGGTGTGGATGTGTCTTTTTCTCCTTCTTTTGCTTTTGCATGTAATCATCATTTTTATTTACCTACTTAACGTGTGATCTAATAGTGATTTCCTCCTCTCTTTTGTTTAATTTTTTTTTTAAAAATTTTTTGGCATTGTTTCTTAAACTTTCCTCAACACTTGCAATCATCACAAGAAACTGTTGTTCACTACCAAGATAACTCCAAATTTTATGAAAGCATTGAAAATTTAAAATAACTAGCGTTGTACCCACGCGATGCGCAGACGATAATTATTTGTAATTTTTTTCGGTATATGAAATTATGAGATATATTATAATGTGTATGATTTTTTAATTTTTTGTTAAATGTTTTAAAACTATTGAATGATGGTCATTAGCATGAATATAATACGATAAAGAGATAATTTAGATAGTGTATTAAATATAAATGTTGTTTGTGAGAAAATGAATTATGATTATTTAATAGTAAAAACTTTATTAATTAAATAATGACTTTAGATTTGAATTTAGATTTGAGAAATGTTATGTATGGTGGCATAAATTTGTGAGAGGTGGCAATGAAGAAGAGTGTAATTTGTCAATGGTCATTGGTTACTATGAGAACTAATTAGTGGCAGATTGGCTTGTGAAAAATCATTTTCTAATTCAATCAAGTGAAGTCTGGTGTAACTGTCCAGGAGACCTTATGAATTTGTTCAGGTTAGACACCTTAGGAGTTTATAGTTAATGGATCTCTCATGTTTTCTTTAGCGTTTTGGTGCATCAATTTGCAGGAGGTTTGGGTTCCAGTTAGAAGTCGCGTGTTTTTTTTTTTAGGACTCCTGTTTTTTTAGAAGTGGTTGCTTTATCAGTAACTTCAAGTTAGCAGACTATATTTTTTCTGCTCTGGATTTTGTTGTTCTTGTTCCAACGTTAGCTATTGTATTGCTCTTTCCGTTTTCTTTGAATGAAGAAGGAATTTCCAAAAAAAAAAAAATTAGTTTACAGCTAATAATCAAAAACAACACAGTGTTCTTGTTCTTTATTAATATGGAAAAAATTTAACTTTTGACTTTTGTCTTGTCATATCAATTGGTTCCATCAAGTTTCTGAAACTAATAAGTTAATCACCATTGATACATAAAGTAAAATACCCTAACACATTTCCTGAACCTAATTGCAAGGAAAAATGAAGAGGAAGGAGAAAGAAAAGAAAATAAGCAAATGGCAGCAAACTATGGTTTGAAGTTATTAAAATGGCCTGCCAATATAAAGTCTAGTTATTTTCAGCAAGGAAAGAGTAAAAAATTGGAAGAAAAATCACACAAATAGCACTGTAAACATTGGTTAACGTTTCCTTATTCCTTCAATTTGATGTCATATTCACTCTTATATCTATTTTGCTGGTTACCTACTTGACAGAAGGATACAAATAACAGTCCAAAAAAATTATTAGATGCTTCAGCTATGAAAATA
>CATIWK010035116.1:0-16480 GCA_949634005.1 Mallotus japonicus | reverse complement strand
GACTATGAACAATTTATAGCATATGTACTAAATAAATTTGTAACTCATATTATCAACTCTTGATAATAAATTTATTTAACATAATGCTAAAGGGTAAATACTCAAATAAACAAACACTTTATTTAAATGAATATTTTATTGCCATATGGATAATTTACAATGTCATTATTTATTACAAGTATGGCACTATGGCACATCTATGCTAACATTATTACCAATTGCGACCATCAAATTGGTAGCTAAAAAATTAAAATTTTATTGCAATTTTTTAAATTTGTTCTATTAAATTACTGAATGTGACTACTTTACTGCCATTATTTTTTTTATTTTTTTACAATTTATTTTTTTTCATCACAAATACATATAATATAAATAAATAACAAAATAATGAACATATAATATAACAAAATGTAAATATTTACATTTATAATATTTACAATAAAGATGCATACTTGAATATATTTTGATATATTAAACTTTAAAGATGACTTACAATACTCAAATATTTGAGTTTACAAAATAATATTCATAAGCCAAACAACAAAATGTCTATTAATTAATCCAAAAAGGAATATATTTATATGCAAAAAGCCTAACATTTATCCAAAAAGAACATGTTTGTATCCAAAAAATTTAACATATATCTAAAACAAATAGTTATTGCAAGATATATACATCAGTTTTTCACTTGTCTATACATTTGTAAAGAAAAATAAAATACATGAATTAGAATCATCAATTATTTAATAACTTTATAACACAATTAGAGTATATATACACAATATGGAAATTGTATACATAATTCAAGCATTGTACTATTTTGGATGATAGCCTTAGCTCTCAATTTGATACTACATTTTTGCCTTCATCATACATTTCTCCTACTCAAGAGACTCAAAGGAAACGTTAATGTTAGTGTATCTATACAACTTTCAAGTCCTATACAACTTTCAATTCCTAAATATATATGCATATATGGAGTCCTATTGATTAGTTCAAGATCCAAACCAATAATCAACTTAGAATTTCTATTTTCACTTAAAACTAAAATCAATTTCAGACCACAAAAACTCATAACAAGATATAGAACAAAAATGCCCACTTTAACACAATGAGAAATAAACTGTATAACTCTAAAGCTAAGCTAAATCCTTTCACAGAAGTAAAGCTTCCAACTTTTAACTTTCAACTCCCAATTTCAACCAAATGTCTACCATTTAAGTATAAAATTGAGATAAAACAATTTCCACATTCAACTAAAACTCTCAAAATGAGTTCACCAACCCTAAACTAGTTGCCTAAAACCTTACTAGATTTTGAGAAACCACAACTTTAAAAGATTGAATCTGCTTTAGAAATGAGAAATATATTACTTCAAAAAAACAACACTTGTTTTAATTTCAACCACATAAAATGAGATAGAAAAACTAAATAGCTAAAATAAAATGTAATAACAACATAAACTAGTCCTCATACAAGATCTAACAAGAGATAAAATGCAACATTTATATCACCAAGATCTCATCTTTCATTAATAATCCCATCATTTATGTTTTCTTAACTATATGCAGCTCCTAGCTCATTACTTACCCTTACACTGTTTGACACTTAGGAATTTAATCCCTATTTCATATTTCACCACAATTCTTTCAAAAGCATAATCTAATAATTTTTTAATCCCTATTAAATATGTTTCAGTAAGTCAATCATTGAAAAATTCCATCCATGCTTTACTAGGTACCATTTTCTTATAAACAAAAAAAGTGAACTTGATACTACCTACAAAAAGAACAATAATTTTAAAAATAATACATATCAGCTTCTAAAGATTCACGTAATGAATATAAGTAACAAATTATGAATTCAGTTAAATTTGTACAATTATTGCCTTTACAAAATAGATAGGTATCGTTATATAAGATTATTAGGTTAAAGGCAAGTTTAACTCACAAATATTAGTTTAAAGCTCAAGTTATAATAAATTGTTACAATTGTTATTTTTTAAAAAAGGACATGATCCAAGACTTTGGTACTTCCATCTATATTTTTCTAACCATAAAAACTTACAAAGGATTTATTATAACTTACAAATGATCAATAACTTAAAGTGAAGCATCTAAATGAAATCTTAGATAGTCCTTTACAATGGTTATTTCGACTAAAATCATATTCAGTTGTTTTACTTATCTATGTTGGATCACTAATAGTTATTACGAAAATGCCTTAAATGATTTTGTCAATATATTTAATTTATTACCATACAAGTCATATAGATGTTGCATAAATTATAGCAAGATAAAAAAGATAGCACTCAAGAGTTTGAATGATTCTTGGATTTGCAGAAAAAATTGAACAAAAAATGAGTTTGTATTTATAGTGGAGGGTGAAAACTAGCTGTTAGGGACCTGTATATTCGTCCCAACATTTTTCCATATTCATTTAATTTTTCTTTCACTTTTTGTAGGATTTAGTATGCTTACAATTGTGGGGGACAAAAATGTAGTTGTTCCTTGTACTAACTAATCGTTGGGAGCTATAGTGTGAAGGCCACAAGCATGCTCACAATCGTGATTAGGATCATATGGAGGATAGCCTCCCATTATTATTTAAGTTTTTGGAACTTCAGGATCATGAAGAGATGATCACAATTATGATAGGCTTTCTCAAGATCGTCATGGAGATCATGAAAATGATTGTCCTCTTAAACATTATCTTCACTTGACTCCTTTAGGATTGTGGGAATACTCATGATCGTGATGCCACTCGTGACCATCTCCATCTTAAATTTATAGCCACATTTTGAGCTCCATAACTCCATCCATTAAGCATGTCGATGGTTATAACTAAGATATATTCTTAAACGCATATATTAGTAATAAAAATTAATTGTTCAAGTCAAAACAAAAGTGGATTTAAATTGAACATGCAAAGTATCATCATCATCATCATTGTTATGATGATGATGATGATGATTATTATTATTATTATTAGTGATATTATTATTATATTTAAGGGCTATAAGATTTTTTAATTTTGAAATGCTACATTATTAAAGGGAAATTTTTGGATAACCTACTATATACATTAATTTGATTTAAGATTGATCAACAAATTGAACATGCAAGGGATCATCATCATTATTGTTGTTGTTGTTGTTGTTATTATTTAATTTAAGGACTATAAGATTTTTTAATTTTGATATACTACATTATTGAAGGGACATTTGTGGATAACTTACTATATACATTTTATTTTATTTTATTGTGTGTTGATACACTTAACTATTATTAAAAAATATAAAAAGTAAATTGTCAAATTTTAAAAATCCAAACACTAAAAATTTCTTTATCTCTTCTTCATTTTTTTTTTGAAAATACTCATATTTCTTTATTTTATTTTACTTTATCATGCAATATTATTTTATATGGGTATTCTTTAAAATATTATGTTTGTTTGGAATTTATTTAGAAATAAATTTATCTCTAAATTTTATAAAATATGAAATTTATTTGAAATAAAGTTTATAAATTATTCATTTAAATCAAACATATAAACTTAATAAGAATTTATTTTCAAAAGAATTTATTCAAAACCATTTAGAAATAAAATGATTTGCTTGATGGAATTAAACCATATGAGGGCTGAAGTATGCATATCTAAGGTCAATAGATAGCAAGTAGAAACCTGCAGCTAATCATCAATTACCAATCTCAACATAATGAATTTTTTGAAACTGAGAAGTACTTCAACTTATGGGAAAGATGGGAGAATAGCGCAATGAAGTTAAAAAATGTAAAAGTATTGGTTCCTCACAAAATGAATGTAATTAAAGCCAGTAGCTTACATAGAAACATTACTATAAGAAATCTTATTAGAACTATGATAGCTAGCATCAATCATGCCTCAAGCTAACAAGCTCAATGTCAAATATGAGAGTGCCCAATGTTGAACCTTCTCCATTGGCAAGACGTGTTGGATTGAAAATTGTTGTAAACAGCCTCTGTCTGTCAAAAAACTATCAAACAACAAAATTAAATTGCAAGTAAGAATATACCAGTTAATTTGAGAACATTTAGCCTATTAAAAGTCCCATCATACCCTATGAAAAAAGTAAAAATTCTACCAAAAATGCTGCAATGAGAGATTCCTACTATCAATAAAATTGGATCCATGACCTTATGGTTTATAGATATTATAGTCTGTATTGCTTCAATTTTTATATATAAAATTTATATCACCTTTTAAGCATATTTGTCAAATAGATGCAACTTGGTTGTTGGAGGAAGTGAAGTCATATATTTAATTGGAAACTTAAATCTTGTGGCCAAAATGCAATATTAGTTGGTGTGCTTCTGAAAGGGTTATTGTTAACTATTCAATAAGAAGTAAATGGATGCTTGTAAGCACGAAATACGTGCATGTCTTGCATTTCCTTATACCAATTGTCGAGTTTCCATTTCAATGCTCTACCACTAGGTCCGGGTAGCAAAAAGAGCTACTATAATATGAAAATGTATCATGAACAATAAAGATTACCTTAACAAAATTCTAGAGAGCTAGCAACTTATACCTTGGCACCATTGTCATTCTTTCTTAACATAGGTATTACTAAAAGAAGTTTAAGTCCCTATAATCCTAGAAAATAACAAACAAGAACAATATTTGGTTACGTCCCCATAAATCTGAAATGGTAAATGGGAAAACATATAAAAAAAAATGTATCCACTCAGCTCTAGATTGCAAATCATTATGCAAAAGACATACCTAAAAGCACTTGCAATCATAGAAGTTGCATTGAAATTAATAGGCAATCAATGGCATGAGAACATCAAGCTATTTTGTAGTTTAACCATTTCAGATAGTTGCACTTTAGGCATTCCCAATAGTATTGGTATAATGGCAAATCTTTAGCTAGAGTAGATCCTTGAATAGATTAAAAGAAGTTCACAACAGTCTGACCCTATAATGATCATACAATGGCCTTTCCTAAAGTTCATAATCTTGAGAAAAGACAAACTACAACAGTGTCATAATCTTATTAAACAGTTGGTAGTGCTAAAAATTTTAGTAATAGATCTACCGAAGGATGTATGCTAGAAAGCAATGGTTGGGAAAACAATTTAATTGAGAAAAAAAGCGAAGATATACAACTATTTTAATCTCTAGTGGATATATACATTTCGCTAACTGATGATTTTATAGGTGTCCAAGTTGTAAATGAATGTTACATGGTCAAGTGGGTAACTATAGCTATTGGAAATTTTTATTTATTTAAAATTTATTAATTATGCTAAGTTAATTTTCTTTTAATTAAGGTATAGTCTATGGTTACTTTGATTTTAATAAAGTACATTTTACTTTATTAATAACCACCATTGGACAATTCAATACACTCTCATCCAATGGTGATAAAAATAAAGTGAAAATAAAGTAAATAAAAATCAAAGTCACCCTAGAATTTCCCTTTAATTAATAGTTGTATTATGTGTTCTTTAATATTACAACTCTTATTATATATAAGATAATATATATATATATATATATATATATATATGTGTGTGTGTGTGTGTGTGTGTGTGTGTGTGTGTGTGTGTGTGTGTGGATAAGTACAATTTTGAATAAAAAGAGTTGTTTTGCCTTTTGGCAAAACTAGTCCTGTGGTTTTTTTGGCATTTAAGTACCCTTTATTTCAATTCTTTGCACTTTCATACCCTTCTAACAAATAATTTTAAAATGTATGCTTTAATGTAACAATAACATACATTTTCAATGCTAAAATCATACAATGAGTAATATATCATTCAACTAACTACAATAAACTTACAAGCATATGTATTTTTAATTTAATTATGAATAAAAAGAAATGATTTTTAAAATATTTTTACAATGTTTTCTAAAATAACCAAATGGTTAGATTGATCATAAATCATAAACAGAATAAATTTATCATTAGAATTTAATATTATATTAATGTTTTCTCATAAAATAATGATGATATTGGTTAGAATGGTACTAAAGTGCAAAAAAAAGTGACATAAGGGGTACTTAAATGCCAAAAAAAGCACAAGACTGGTTTTGCAAAACGTCAAAACCACAAGGATCCAAATTATACTCATCCCTTGGTATATATAAGGTTAATCATTATAATATCCATGAGGTTTGACTTTATATATACCTAAAGAACTAAGAAATTCAAAATTTTGTCTTCAAAATTCAAAACTTGTGATCTTGAATCAAGCTTTGATCAAAGAACTCAAAGATAATTCAAGAAGCCAATGAGTTCGATCAAGAAAATCATGAAACAAACAAATTTCATCAAGAAAATCAAGAATATAATCCAAGAATATCAAAAAATTCAAGAAGATATGTAAGAACCTTAAAGATTTTAAAGATTATAAAGAATCTTAAAGATTTTAAAGATTATATTGAAAAACGACCAAATTCCTCTTTCTTTTTTCTTTTCTTTTCTTTTCTTTTTGTTTTTGTTTTTGTTTTTGTTTTTTTTTTAATGGTCGAATGCTAATGCAAGATTTAAAGAAAAATGAATTCAAAAATGACAAAGAATACAAAATGAATGGTTGTATTGGAAGATAATGAACAAGATGATGATAAACAAAACGAATAATGGAATTGAAGAAAATGATGATGAACAAACAAATGAAAAGGCATAGAAGAAAAGAGCACATGAATGAACATAAAAATTAAACAAATAGGAATATGTAACATGATTTTTAGAGGCAAAGCTCTGATAGTAAATTGTTATGAATGATCTTTAAACAAACTCACAGAATGTAACGTTGTGATTCACTTTGATGAAAACCATTCAATACAAAGAAAAATTGCCGAAGATTTTAAGAAACAAGATGATGATCGAAAGGATTGAAATCAAGCCTATTTAAAACAACTTAAACTTTAGTTTTGAAAGCCATAAAGGTTTGATAAATTCCTTTAATAAATTTGGGCAAGCAAATTTGTTTTAGGTTGAATTTGACTAAAATATTCTAAATAAAACTTATCAAATAATGTACATAAAACTCCTTTTTATAATGTTAAGGAAGTAACTTAAGCTAAATATTCCTAACTAGCTAAGGTTTCCTTCCCAAAGTCGGAAACGAGTAACTAAAACTAAAACAAACTTATCCTAACTGACTTAGGCCGAATTTAACATGGATTAAGGCCTAAAAAAATATAAGTACTAACTAAAGTCTATTAAAATGAATTCTAATCAAAGATTAAGGCTTGAACTTGATTTGGCCCAGATTAAGTATATAAGCCTTAAATAGACTATCCACATTCACTATGGATATGGACTTCAAATATATTGAATAAAGCCCATTTATCACGAATTTGATTTCCTTAAAAGCCTTTAAAATGTTTTGGATCTTCATGGGCATGATTAATCCAAATAGTCTTCATAAAGACTTGTAAAGCCTCTTTGCATTTTTTTACATGTGATCTACTTATTAGGCCTTGAGGTAGCTTTAAATCATTAGTCAAAATATTTTCTTCATGATTCAAATAAGGTCCATCAAACTTTGACGTAGCTTCATATGAATAGTCTTTAGAATGGTCCTTTTAATCCATTCGTTCCATATAATTCATATCAATTATAAATGGAATTGGGTAAAATAGGTGCTAAAAAAGGCATGAGACTTGTAAGTTCAAGGTATATACTTTTGTGGAGTTACTTGTGTGGAACTAATGCTACTTTTGGTGGGTAGATGTTCAAGTCCTTTAATTTTGTTTGAAGCAACAATAAATGGGCTTTTAAATATTGTTTTATGAATCTGAATGGATGTTTGAATTGTTTTCAATCTAGCTTTGTTATGATTTAAATTACTGCTTCAAGATTGAAGCTTTAAAACAATAATGGTTTCAAGTTACTAGTTCCACACTATGTTTGGTTATGTAATATGCTTTGATATCTTAGCTAATTGATGATTAATTGAGTTTAAATTCAGTTTGGTTCCATTTCTTAAATTATGATGAGAAATGGATGAGTTTTGAATGCTTTGTTAAACTTTAATGTGTTAGCAATATTTTGACGGATTATTTGATAAAAATGGTATATATTTGATTTAATGTATTACCATCCTATATGAGATATGTGGATGTGTTGTGTTGTTATATGCTCATATGAGATTATGATGAGATGCACTAAGATGTTATATGCACATTTAAGATTATGATAGTTGCTATTGCGCAATAGACAACAGGTCATTTGATCGTAGGTCAATAAAGGGAAAAAGGTCATACCATACTAATGTAGTTGAAGGATTAACCGTGCCTAAAATGAGTTTGTGATGGCATGTACGTTATTGCCGATTTGTAATGCTCATTGCATGGTTGGTTAATAAACAAGGAAGTTGTATTGATGCATTAAAAGAACATGTATTATGATTTGAAAGCAAGAATTGACTTGATCTTTCAAGTGAATTATAATTTATTTTTTTAATGTTCTAATTTCTAATTTGAAGAACTTATTGTGTTTGGTTTAACTAAAATGTGTTCTACTTGTAAGATTTATTCATTGAGTATTTTTGTACTCATTTTACTCCAGGGCTTTATAGTGGACCCTTAATCTTAAAACATTACGTGGATATCCTATCAATCTCGTATACTGCACTCATTTAGTGGCCATAATTTTATATATTTTAAGTTTATAACTCTTATGGATGTGTTTTATAAATTACATATTAAATTGTTATTAATTTTAGGGACAATTACTATAACCCCCCTGAGGTTTGGCCAAATTAACTAGTTTGTCCTTGCATTTTCAAAAGTCAATTATATATCCATGTAAATTTGTTTCCGTTAATTTTTTGCCCCTTCCGTTAAAAAATTTCAGAATATTCTGTTAGTTAAAAGTATAAACAGTGGTCAAAAGTATCAATAATTATAAAAATTCCAAAATTACCCTTAATTGATTAAAAATTTGGCTAATCAGCATATACATGATAATTTGATGACTAAATTGTAAATTTTTAAGAGAAAAAAATATCATTTAGCTCTTTAAAACTTCATCTTCCTTTCACCCATAGCATCTCTGTCACACCCACCCATTAATCCACCACCACTACCATTGATCCACCATCACCACCACTGATCCACCACTAGTACATACGCTTTTATCATAAATCCAACATCATCACCAATCTGTTGAACAAAATTTCTTTAAGAAACAAAATTGGGAGTGTCCCTTGCAATCTATTGAACAGCTACATGCAAAACCAAATGCTTCAGTAACTTGAATGTTTAGACAACTCAGTACAATCTTCCCAACCGAGAACTGCACCTGACCATCTGAACTTTAAGCTACCACTCCCAAAAAAAATGGCACATTAAGAACAACCATTGTCGTAGCAGCAACAACAACAGCAATAATTGCAGCAACAACAACAATAATTGCAACAATAATCCACTGTAAAACCCTAATTCAAAAAATCACAACTTTCCCCTAAATCCTAACAATTATAAACCCAAACAAACACCACAATTCCAATAATTAAAAACCTAATTTCGTCATCTGCAAAACCCAAACTCAATGAAGCCACAAAGCTCTTCAATTCTCTCATTGCCAATAAGGAACTGTGAAGCCGCCGTCAACCACTACCCCTCCGTGGGCCTGTAACTCGTCTTCTCCGTCGAGTAAGCAGCGTCGCATGACAATCGTCTTCTTCGTCGAGCAAGAAGCTTGTCTTCTCCGTCGTTGGCAACTTATTGTAAAGCCATAAACTGGTGATGGTGGATGACGGTGGTGGATGAAGGAGCTGTGATGGGGTTGCTGATGGCCAATTTTTCACAGATGACTTTGATGAATTGGGGTTGTAGTTATGAATTTGGTGAAGGGCGAAGGGCGAGGTTGAAGGTCGGGGGAGTTAGGAGAAGAGCGAAGGGCGAGGGCGATGGGCAATGAAGGAGTTGTGGTTTTTAGTTTTTCCTTTAAACAAATAATTTTGATTTATGAGTTATTCAACATATATTTGTTAACGAATTTTATTAATTATCAATTATTTTTTTTGAAAGATTAATTATCAATTATTGGTATCTACAAAAAATTTATTAGTTATTTTTTATTGATAAAATAAATATAAATATCAATATTAATAATATGTAAAAAAGTAAATAACTCTTGGTATAATAGGTAAATAAGTCTTTTTATATTAATTAACGGTTGTTTTTTACAGTAAGGGGAAAGTAGTATCTAGTGTCAAATTTGAAGGGACATTTAATTGACTTTTGAAAATGGAGGGATGAACTAATTAATTTGGCCAAACCTCAGGGGGTGATCGTAATTGTCCCTTAATTTTATATTTGCTGATGTTTCACATTGTAAACTTTAATTTATATATATATATATACACACACACTAAGTATAATATAATGTTTATTTAATTTTATTAAGATGATATAAAGAGGGATAAGGAGTAAGTACTAGTGTTCATCTCGGACTATATGAAACAGGATGAGACACTAATCGTCCCCCTCAGATTACATGAAATGGGATATAACACAATAAAAAAAAAAAGGGATAAGTACAAAAAACTAATTTGTGGTTTAGCGTTTTTTCACTTATGGCCCTATGATTTTTTTTGTTACACTTCAGTAACGTGTGATATTTGTCGTTAGCAAATTTAAGCCAAATTCATTAACACTGTTAATTGTGATGATGTGGATGCTAACATCGACATCCACGTTAACATCCACATCAGCACGTCAACATTCATGTCATCATAGTTAATGGTGTTAGTGAATTTGACCTAAATTTTAACGACAAATATCACAGGGTACTAAAGTATCACAAAAAAACTACAGGATTATAAGAAAAAAATATTAAACCACATGATACTTTTTTATATTTATTCCATTAAAAATACTCATAGAATTTAATTGTAACAATTGAAAACTTTTAAGATTTACACTGTCATTATCCTAAAAAACATATAGAAAATTAGAGAATATATCAAACTGACAAAATTCTTTACTCCAAACAAAATTTTTTTCACTATTTACCAAGTGCAGAAATTCGAAAGCTTGTCACATCTAATAAAGGAATTTACATAAGTCTTGTCTCTTCCTTTCTTTAATTTATTGTTACATGTATAAATTTCTTCTTGTTATTATAATTCTCACGCCAATATATTTTCTAATTATAGCAAGTCTTAGAAACTTCAAAGGCAGTTTAAAGGGCTCCCCATTCTTCAATTAACCATGCTAGAGGAAAGAGAAGATAGAGCACCGCAGGCCTCATCTTCAATCTCCAATGTAGGTGTGTAACCAAATCAAATCGACTTTGCAAGTTACTCGAGATTTGATTTAAAAAAAAATTTAAATTATCGAGTCGAACTCGAGCTACTCAGATCGAGTTCAAGCCCTTAAATATATGACTCAATAAATTCGTGAGCTTAATGGAGTCTAATAGAATATGTGTATATTTACCATTTTACCTTTTTATTTTAATATTTATCGAATTGAGTCGTACGAAATCCACTCGAGTTTGAATAGTTTAAAATATATATTTTTACAAATTTAAAAATTTTATTTAATTAATCGAGTCGAGTTGAATTCGAATATATGAATTATTTAATTGAAGCAAGCATAAACTTTAAAAAAAAATAAATAAATAAAAAAAGAGCTAGATCTAGTTCGAGTCGAGCTCGAGTTTGACAGTATGTCGATTCGACTCAACTCGATTCGACTCGATTACACCCCTACTACGTTTTATACCTTACTATTTATTTATTATTATTTTTTAATTTAACCTGGGATAGACAATGTACCAATTGATAAATTCTCACCAGGGATTGCTATCTTATAATTGACCACATGATCTTTGAATGCTAGTGAAACTGTGATAGTACAGAAATGAACAAAAATCAGTTTTTTGACTAGGATAACTGGTGGTCTAGAGGTAGAATCGTTTAGGAAGTAGGTGTTCTAAATGTAGAAATAATGGCACTGCCTCTTCATATAGGATAATCCGAGAACATAACACTAACAACAAAAAAGAAAAACATAAATAAAGGTATAATTGGGAAATGAAGGAAGAAATCCATACATTAGGAGGTAGCGGTTCTTGTGTTGTGTTCTGGTATCCTTGAGATGGCGGAATAATGACTCTACGAATGCCACCGACTTTCATTGATTTAACAGCCACTTCAATCCCTGAAATGACCTGCAAATAATTTAGTTTTTCTTATATTATTTGAAGTTCGACGAAATATCATTTATCTTATTGAATTAAAAATAACGAAACAAGATCAGGACTTGCTTTTCCAGAACCAACAAGGAATGCAAATGGCATTGGTTCACCAGAATTGTCTTTGTGATCATATGTTGAGTCAAACCGCCATCCTTGTTTTGCTGCCAATCTTCCATAGTAATGTATTCCAACCTTCACATTGAAGTTCCAAACACATGAAATTGCATGATTTATATTAAACAATCGCACAATTTTTGTTAATCTCAACCAGTAAAATCAAGAGTTATTAAGTATCAAATATTGAGAGAGAGAGAAGACCTGGTCACCGTCAACAGGGACTTGGCCGGAACCAATGCGAAGGTCCAAAACTTTAACCCCACCAGAATCTGGGAGCTCCAAGAACTCACTACTCGAGGAAGAAGAAGTAGCAGCAGCAGCAGAGAATGGAATGGTTGATATCGTTAAAGCTGCTGCTGCTGATGGGATTGATAAGAAAGATATAAGTCCTCTTCTTGTTATTTGAGTTTGAGAGGATTCAGGAGATGTTGCCGAGAAATGGACCGTTCGATCATTGGTTAAATGAAAGGAAAAAGCGGACGCCAGGTACTTCACCGCCATATCCTCTTTTATCTCCTCTGCTTCAGACGGATAAATCGAGCAGGAAATATAATTTTTTAATATTTTATTGGTACTTTCTCTTCAAAAAAATTAGTGATAATTATGATTTTTTTTTTTTGGGAAAAAAATTATAATTATGATAATTATGATTTTGATCCTTGGTAAAATCAGTATTGTAATTTTTTTAACATTTAAATACGATGCGTTTCACATATTTTTATACTTTAATATCTAATTAATTGGTTATTTTTAAAAGTATTGTAAATTTTATTTTAAAAATTATTTCTTTTCATTCATAATAAAATTAAAAATACATTTAAACTTGATTTTTAAGAGTTTATTGTTATTAGTTCAATGATATATCATTGATTTTAATATTTAAAATACATATTATTTTCACATTAAAGCATATGCTATAAATAATATTTGTCAAAAGAATACTAAAATGTAAAATATATGAAACAATGGGTATTTAAATATCAAAAAAAAATTACAGAATTAATTTTGTCAAAAAGCAGAAATACAAGAATCAAAATTATATTTATCCCTAAAAACTAAACTATTACACGTAGATGAGTTTATAGATAATAAGATTTTAATCGTAAGACAATATTAAGGAAACTAGCATAATAATTTATGTATAACTAATCTGTAGTTCTGATAAAATTTTGAATATTTTCATATAATTATTATTAATTTAAAGATTAATTTATAGAAGAAAAAAAGTCATGAATTTATAGGATGGGTGAATTTTTTTTTTTTTTTTGAATTACAGTATGGGTGAATTACTAACTAATTAAGTTAAGAATTTAAATGTATTAATTAAATAATTTTAATAAAATGGAAATTATAAGTATTTAACTCATTTTTAAAGTTTTACTCTATATTTTTTAATAAAATAATGACAAATAGCGTGTGTATATATATATATATATATATATATATATACACACACACTACACACTACATATATAGTACCATAACAGTAGTATTTTTTAAAAAAACTTTGAATTACTTATATGCAATTATTTTAAATTAGCAAAATAGTTATTGTGTTTAATTTTGATTAAATTCATTGCTATAAATAACTTTTTTAAAAGTGTATTTATGTGAATTCAAGCACAAAGTTCCAAGGAAACAATGATCTATTGAAAGTTGGGCTTTTTACAAAAATGTCCAAAATATAGGTGTCATTAACATCAAATGTTCTCTCTTTTCAAAATATTACACGCATGTCCTTTTTTTTTCCCGTCGCTTCCGTTCTTCTCCTTTCTCCTTTTCCAGTTTGGCCTTTAACTGCCTATGCCTCGTTACCTCTTTCACATTACCATCACATTTCTCAATGATGAAATTAATGAATTATTTGACCATAAAAAAAGCTAAATGATCCAAACAATAGTAGCAATAATATTGTGCCTGCTACAGCTTCTCGATTCGATCAAATCCTCCTGATGCACTCATTTTCTTCTTCTTCTTGTTTGTTACAGAGCAAGACGAATTTAAATTTGCGACATTGGTGGTGGTGGTTAGGTTTTGGATTGATGCTATTAGGGTTTGAAAAAATGATAAAAATGTAATGATAATCAAATCATTGTCAGAAAAGGAAGAAACAAAAATGGAATCTAACTCTGCTAATAGTTACCTCAATGCTCTCACTGTTGAAATCGAGAAAAAGCTCCACTGGGTGACTACCTTTCTTGCTTCTTCACTTCCTGGCTACTACTCAAATCTTTGATTTTTTAGGAAATGGCTTCCAACCGTACGGTAGAGAAGCTGGTGTACCTATGGCCCACATGCACTCTATCTATTTGATAATTTGCCCAAGTGACAGCTACTAGTAAACAAATGTACCAAATTCTTCCATTTGAATTCATGTGGAGCATGTGATTAGGATTTGGAAATGCCCATTTCAATCAGCCCAATCTTTAAAAAATATAGACTTGAATAGCTTAGCTGCTTTGCTTGTTGGTTTGTTTGTTTTGTTTTTGAAAATGAATATTTTGTTCACGGACCCAATAAAAAGAATTAATCAATTTACTTTTTCTTGTGTGGCCATTTAATCACATTTTATTATTTTTTTTTTTTTGAGAAAAGCCACATTTTTATTTAGCTGATTTTTAATTATCTAATTCATTTTAAGTATCATTCTTATTATTTTTTATTTTTCTGAATATACTCAAAATTAATAAAATTTTTCATTAAAATGACTGTTAGGATATATACAAAAAAAAAAATCAATAGTCAAAATAATAATTAATTTTATTATTTACTAAGAAATATTAAGAATGATACTTAAAACAATATATTTTCTGAATATTATTCATATATAATACAATCAAAATAGTATATTATATGAATATTATAAGTATATGAAACTCAAAACAGTATCTGAAAATTAAAAACAGTATCTCAAACTCATAAATATAGTACACTATATGAATATTATATGTATATGAAAATTCAAAATTGCATATGATACTAAAAAAACAGTATGTTATTTGACTGGTGCATTAATCAACTGATAGATTAGATTATTTTAATTTGAGACTATTATTTCAACTATTTTTAATTAATAATGTAATGCTATGAGAACCAGAGTGGTGAAGACATTTCATTTTTTTTCTTTATTAAAAAAAATATTAAAAGCTCTCATTCCTGGCACAAATTAAGAGCAGATTTTGTGGCTAGAAATTAGTTTCTCTAACATTTTTATATTTTAGATCAATGTATTATTATTAAAAAATGAAAAGTTATATTTTTTCCAAAAAAATGTTGGGTCTATATTGTCCAATTATGTTAAAAATTAACAAAAATTATTAATTAAAATTTTTGTTACACAACAAGCTTAAGAAATAATAAGAATGATACTTAAAACAATATATTTTTTGAATATTATTCGTATATGATACAATCAAAACAGTATATTATCTAAACATTGTAAGTATTTGAAACTCAAAACAGTATCTCAAATTCATAAATACCTTAATATTTTATGTATGTGAAACTTCAAAATCGTATCAAAACTAAAACCAATATATTATCTGAATATTATTCAAATATTTTTCGCCAACTAAAAGTATATTTTCTGAATATTATTCATATCTTAAACTCAAAATGGTAAATGAATATGATAACTTGAGTAAGTATATATTGTTTAAAAAATTATCAAAGAAATAGTTGGCCTTGAGTAATAAATTTCAAATATAATTGTATTCAATTAATTAAAATAAAAAAAATAAATATAAATAATTGATATATGCATATCAATTAATTTGAATCCAAGTGCCCATCTTTTTTTCTAATGCATGAAACTTGAAATATTTTTCATTTACTTCTATTTTATTATTTGTATATTTTACTTTATTTTCAGTTTATAAAATGAATAAAATAATAACAGCGTATAAATATATATAAATATACAAATTTATATTTCAAAATATTTTCTTAGAATATTTAAAACTTTAATTCTTTATTAAAACTAATATGAGTTGTATAATTTAAATATGTTAATTACAATTTCTGAAATAGAGCACACCGTCTACATATATATTAATACCCAAAACAAAGACTAAAAACAAAAAATAAAAATAAAAATAATAAAAAATAAAAAATAAAGAAAAAATAAAAATTGAAAAAAAATAAGGATAACAGAAAATAAAA
>CATIWK010035054.1:0-15301 GCA_949634005.1 Mallotus japonicus | reverse complement strand
AAAATGGAATTTCTTCAAAAAGTACCATAATGTGGGAATTTTGCAAAATTTTTACCATAAATAGGTAAATTACCCCTTTCTCTATCAATACGTTATAGTTGATCTTTTTTATCAGAATATGCCAAAGATTCGATTTTTTTTTTCTTTTTGGTGATGAAATCATGTTTTTGCTATGAAATAAAGAATTGGGTTGGCTTCTATAATTGTTTTTTTGGGACAAGTGTTATTTACTCGAGGAAGAGTTGATCTGATGGAGATTGGGATGTGTGTTTTTTTGCAGACAGGCTGCCTTATTCAATCAGGATTCTTTTAGAGTCTGCTATTCGAAACTGCGATGAATTTCAGGTTAAGAGTAACGATGTTGAGAAGATCATTGATTGGGAGAACACTGCTCCTAAACAAGTTGAAATTCCTTTCAAGCCTGCTAGAGTACTTCTTCAGGTCAATAACATTGCTCTGTTCAATCAGTAAATTTTTTTAGATATGAGAGTCATCACTGTTAAATGCTTGCCGTTAGTCATTGCTTTTTTCATTATCATTATTGGAACTTCTGCTGATAATGCTGTATTCTTCTTCCCAGGATTTTACTGGTGTTCCTGCTGTTGTTGATCTTGCTTGCATGCGAGATGCCATGAATAATCTAGGAGGTGATTCTAATAAAATTAACCCACTGGTAAGCTATGATTTATCATCATTTCTTAACTCTTAGTATAATGTAATTAGTGTTCTCGAAGGAATATTTTTTGGGTCAATATGTGGAACCACATTGTCTGATGCTAAAATTAAGCATCTTAATACATTTATGTTTGTGGCACTAACAAGTGAAATTTGTACATGCAGGTTCCTGTTGATCTTGTTATTGATCACTCAGTTCAGGTTGATGTGGCAAGATCAGAAAATGCGGTGCAGGCGAATATGGAACTTGAGTTTAAGAGGAACAATGAAAGATTTGCTTTCCTTAAGTGGGGTTCAAATGCATTCCATAACATGCTTGTTGTTCCTCCTGGATCTGGGATAGTGCACCAGGTGGGGGAATTTTTGCTTTCTGTTTATGATTCGCAAATTAGTCTGGGCCTTTGATTATGTTGCCTTATAAAATGTTTGATCAGTTTCAACAATGGAATTTACCTTTCTGTTCTCTCATTAGTACTTATTCATGTGTTTTGAACTTTAATAATATGATTTCCAGGTCAATTTGGAATACCTTGGGAGAGTTGTATTCAATACAAATGGCATGCTTTACCCAGATAGTGTAGTTGGAACAGATTCACATACAACTATGATAGATGGACTGGGTGTTGCTGGCTGGGGAGTTGGTGGGATAGAAGCAGAAGCTACAATGCTTGGCCAGGTAAAACTATTTGATATAATGTCTTATCTCTACTGTTTTGCAAGTTTGATGAAGTGTAATTAATTCTTTGCTGGCTGATGCATTTTTATTACCTGTATTAAATTAGTTAATGAAAAAATTGATAAGTGCAAGCATGTCTTGTGCTTGCTATCTGTTGCTGGTAATTGATCATATAGTATTTGCTTATGAATGCAGCCAATGAGCATGGTTTTGCCTGGTGTGGTTGGGTTCAAGTTGTCGGGAAAACTTAGGGATGGTGTTACAGCTACTGATTTGGTTTTGACAGTAACACAAATGCTGAGAAAGCATGGAGTTGTTGGCAAGTTTGTGGAGTTTTATGGTATGTCAACCAATACTATGATGGCCATCTTATCTTGTTATCACTTTTTATTGTCATTCTTCCCATTTTCTGCGGCTTCATCTCATGTTCGATGTTTGTTTTTGCTTTTCTGTGCAGGTGAAGGCATGAGTGAACTGTCATTAGCTGACCGTGCTACTATTGCCAACATGTCACCTGAGTATGGTGCAACCATGGGTTTCTTTCCTGTTGATCATGTCACACTGCAATATCTCAAGTTGACAGGCAGAAGTGATGAAACTGTAAATGACTAGATCAAGTTGCATTCTATTGCATGTGATAATTTCATTTGCTAATTGAGAAAACAAATGATGCAGGTGTACATGATAGAATCCTATTTAAGGGCCAACAAGATGTTTGTAGACTACAGCGAGGTGAAGAATCCATGCCATCTACAAATTCTTTTTCAACAAATGCACTTTATGTGCTGTTTTTTCTTCATTGATTGATGTTAAATGCATATAATTATATAATTCTTTTTCCTGTGAATTTTTTTATGATCTCAGCCCCAGATTGAGAGAGCATACTCATCATATCTAGAACTGAATCTTGAGGATGTGGTACCCTGCATAGCAGGACCCAAGAGGTAAATGTTTGAGACTATACAACTTTCCTTCATAAGAGGAAAAAGCATGCACAGATTTGTTCCATTGGAATACTTATTATGCGCTCCTCAAAAATGGATGTATTTTTGTAGGCCTCATGATCGAGTTCCTCTGAAGGAGATGAAAGCAGATTGGCATTCGTGCTTGGACAGTAGGGTTGGATTTAAGGTTAGAATTTTGTTGGCTCAGAAAAAGCTAGACAGAACTGTCATTAGTCATTACTGTTGCTGCGTATACCTAGGTGATGTTCCAGATTTTGTAAAATTTACTTGATATTGCACTGGAGATTTTTAGAGGTTCTGTTACTTGGACCATACTGGGTCTTACCTGACCACTGGGATAGAGGCTGATTACCTTCTATTTCAGATTTTTTTTTTTTGTTATTTATTATTTCTAGGCAATACGCAGGAACAAGAAATTGTTGATAATGGCACATATCATTCTGCATTAGAAATCCTATGTCTCTTTTAAAACCCAATAGTACTTAACAATATGCACCCTCTTTAAATAACTGCTTGTATGATAGGATTTGTCAAAAAAAAAAAAAAAAGATAATAGTGTCTAGAATAGAGGGACTGCAGGAGTTACAGGTAACATATTGATAATTGATTAGCACTTACTTTGTGGATTTATGTAATGGCAATCATTTATTTTATTTTATTTTTGGAATGGGAGGGGTTTTCGGTGAGGCGGGCCATGAAAGAAACCATTAGCCTCTTAAATTGATGGTGAATGTTTTGCTTTTCTATCCTTGTGGAAAGAAAGTGTGCTAGAGTAGCAAGATATTTATTCTTGTTAGGCTGAATTTTATTTTGCTTATGTATGATTGTCTGATGTTTGTCTTATCATGGTTCGCATGTTTGTCTTATCATGGTTCGCATGGGTTCCTTGCACCCCAGCAGAAAACATTTCTCTGATTAAATTTCTTCTGTGGCTTTATAGGGATTTGCTATACCAAAAGAATCTCAGAACAAGGTTGCAGAGTTCAATTTTCACGGAACTCCAGCACAACTCAGGCATGGTGATGTAGTTATAGCTGCTATTACTAGTTGCACAAATACTTCAAACCCAAGTGTAATGCTTGGAGCTGCTTTGGTTGCAAAGAAAGCTTGTGAACTAGGATTGGAGGTCAGATATCCCATCTTTTAAATCATGTTTTCATGTTGGTGCATATTGACTGTCTTGATGAGTAAAACATATCAAAAGAGACTCTAGCTACAAGTCAAAGAGGGCATGATGTTTCAAGGAGGCACAATGATGAGTCTGACTAATATTTTTGGTCTTAAGAGTTGGGTTCTCTACTTCATTGTCTGTTTCTGAGTAAAAATGTGTATGCAAAACACTCTTGAAGAACTAGTTTCATTGTCTGTTTTAGGACTAGGTTCTTGTCTTCAAGAATTTCTTACTGAACAAATTCAAATTATAGGCTTTGTTTGCTTCATTATTTGACATTTTTCAAACTTCTGCCTAGTTTTTGAAGTATGTGTTTTGACTGAGAAGTTGGGAACTACCTTAACTGGAGGAAATATCTATATGAATTTATTGACTTGCTAAAACTAATGTTTGATTTATTTAATTTTTTCCTTTTTAATCAGGTGAAACCATGGGTTAAAACAAGTCTTGCTCCAGGTTCTGGGGTTGTTACCAAATACTTGGAAAAGAGGTAATATCGTTATTCCATATGCTGAAGCTTTTCCCGGTGTATGTGATATATCTCTGAGCTGTACATTGCTTCTACAGTGGCCTGCAGAAGTATTTGAATCAGCTAGGGTTCCATATAGTTGGTTATGGATGCACGACCTGCATTGGCAATTCAGGAGATATTGATGAAGCAGTGGCATCAGCTATTACTGAAAATGGTAATGTCTTTTTATGCACTTTGCTTCTTACTCTGCTTAGTGACTAGCGTAGAACTGGTTGGTATCTATAAATGTGGATCATGACTAAGATACTGTAGTCTTTTAGTTTAGCTCTAAGACTGCTGAATGGAGAGATGGCTCTGACTACCTTGCAACTAAAACATAGTTGAATTAGTTGCAAGTAATTTCACTTTCAGATATTTTCTTTAAGAATATTTAAACTGTAATCTTGTTGCTTTTCCGTGTCCCCAGATTTAGTGGCAGCAGCTGTGTTGTCTGGAAATAGAAATTTTGAGGGCCGTGTACATCCTTTAACAAGA
Organism: Mallotus japonicus; assembly: GCA_949634005.1. NCBI lineage: Eukaryota > Viridiplantae > Streptophyta > Magnoliopsida > Malpighiales > Euphorbiaceae > Mallotus > Mallotus japonicus. The sequence continues at coordinate 10,808 of CATIWK010035054.1, read as the reverse complement.
GCTAATTATCTTGCCTCTCCTCCACTTGTTGTTGCCTATGCACTTGCTGGAACGGTACTCATCCTCATCATCTTTCTAAACACGCGCATACATGCACACACACTCTTGTGGCAGCCATAAGTTTAGTGTCTCTGTCTCTCTGGCATTCACTTATCTGTTTGCTAATTTGCTTTGGAAATTGAGTGTGTCTCATAACAGCACAATGCTGCAGGTTGATATTAATTTTGAAACAGAACCAATTGGGGTAGGAAAAGATGGAAAGAAGATATTTTTCAGGGATATCTGGCCATCTAATGAAGAACTCGCAAAAGTGAGCTATTTATAACATGTTAGAGTTTGATACTAACCACATATTCAGGCTAAAAGATATGGTCTTTTATGGCTAAATTTTCTATTCTCCATGGACAACAGGTTGTTCAATCAAATGTACTGCCTGACATGTTCAAGGCTACTTATGAAGCAATCACTAAAGGAAATCCCATGTGGAACCACTTATCTGTACCTTCTGGCACCCTCTATTCATGGGATCCAAAATCAACATACATACATGAGCCACCCTACTTCAAAAACATGACCATGTCACCCCCCGGACCACATGGTGTGAAGAATGCCTACTGCTTGCTGAATTTTGGGGATAGTATTACAACTGATCACATTTCACCGGCTGGCAGTATCCATAAAGATAGTCCTGCAGCTAGATACCTCATGGAACATGGTGTTGACAGAAGGGACTTCAACTCTTATGGAAGTCGTCGTGGCAATGATGAGATTATGGCAAGGGGCACCTTTGCTAACATTCGTCTTGTCAACAAATTATTGGGAGGAGAAGTTGGACCTAAGACTATTCATATCCCCAGTGGAGAGAAACTCTCTGTTTTTGATGCAGCCATGGTAATTTCTCTAACCTAGCTGTCATGTTTACTTATTTATAATTTAAGAATTTTCCATCCTCAAACTGCAGGCAAAAGCTGGGTGTTGAAAGATAGATGAATAATATGAGAGAGAGCCTGTAAAGCTAATCAAGGCTGTCCAAGATATTGCATGTTTGTTTGTGTTTGGGTTTGCTTTTTGATGCCACATAAGAAATTGACCTGATGGATAGCCCTGTTTGTAACAGTTCTGCATGTGCCTTAATCATTGAGTTTAGAAGTCGATCATTTCGAAACCAATTATCCAAAAAAAATTTAGTAAACAAGGCAGTGCATTTCTTTTGCTGAGGCTGTTGCTGTCTCATTTTGTTTTGTTATTTTTTATTACCAGAGGTACAAGAGTGAAGGACATGATACAGTTATTTTGGCTGGTGCTGAGTATGGGAGTGGAAGTTCTCGTGATTGGGCCGCCAAGGGTCCGATGTTATTGGTACATTCTTTAGCAGCTTCTTATTTTATCCAATTTCTTTCGTTAGAGCTGTTATAGTAAATCTGTAATCCCTTAAATTGTCATCGAACCAGGGTGTAAAAGCAGTGATATCAAAGAGCTTTGAGCGAATCCATCGCAGTAATTTGGTTGGGATGGGTATTATTCCATTATGTTTCAAGCCTGGTGAGGATGCTGAAACACTTGGGTTGACTGGTCATGAGCGCTACAATATTGATCTTCCAAGCAGTGTGAGTGAAATTCGACCTGGTCAAGATGTCGTGGTGACGACAGACAATGGCAAGTCATTCACATGTACTTTACGTTTTGATACAGAGGTACGTTGAGTAATTCAACCATATTATGTTCTCAAACTCAAAATATGACGACTGCTTTGATTCTGTTATTTTTGTTTCTCTCACCCATCTTATTGTTCCAATGTTGCAGGTGGAACTGGCATATTTTGATCATGGGGGTATTTTGCCATTTGTCATTAGGAACCTGATTCATGCAAAACATTGAAAGGTAATAATCAAATAGCAATGAGATTGGTTTGAGGATGCTGAGCAAATGGATGGATAATAAATGGACTAGGCAATGTGGGATGTTCTCTCTTTTGATGGGAGCCTGCCAAATGATGAATAAATCAAAGAACTGAGTTTGGGTTATCGACATGAAAGAAGATCGATTCCATGTTCAATCAGGTCACTATTGATAGACGTTAAATTCTCGCATTTATGGGAGAAAAGCTATCTAGTGCCTTCCTTATTTGGTTAAACATGTGCAATTGAACTGATGATTGTTACCTATAATTTTGATAAAATCATGAAAATGTGTTTCATTGCTGGACGCTATTTACTCTTTCATTACAATCATTCCATTAGCTTGGTGTGTGCCCGAGACTATATATATATATCAATCTTTCTATCAATCCGAAGGTTAAGAAATGATCTGGTTGATGCCTGAACTAATGGCTTTCTGAGGCCAAAATATTTTAAACTAAGAACACAAATTTAATAACAAGCACTGAAGAGAAGGGCAGATTTACACATGAAAGTTCTTTGGTTAGTTGCAAAGATTAAGGGGAAAGCTGTTGCATGCATCACTCCTATAGTTGTTGTAATAAGAACCTTATACTCGTTGCACGGGCACGATGATAGGGCACCAATTCAGAGACCGGGCTCTTAGTGAAAAAGTCTTGTGATGAATCATTTTGAATTTAAGAAAGAAACACTGTTTGCAGCAATTGACGCCAGTAGCTCTCTTTTCCTCAACTCCTCAACAGCGTACAAGAAAAGGCAACCAATGCAATGATAAAGTTTTAAGAGACAAAATAATGGAAGGATATTGTCTCCAACATGTAGGCAACAGAAATTTATTAAGGGTATAGAAAACAAATATAATCTCAATTACAGAACCAGGCCACAAGTGTCTACGTATCAACAACTCAAATTTCTCATATCCTATTCCTGCTGTAACCATAAATAAAACTACTTTATCATCGATTCCAATTAATAAATTTCTCCAGTCTCACGATTGTGGAATGTCAAAAATATTGGTAGGAAAGTGTGCAGCTGTATACAAGAAGATTACATGATTTGAAGTCGATAAGCTCTTGAGCCTTTTCTAGGAGGGGCAACTTGTAATTAAGATGTTTTGGTCATACAATTAACTGCACAGAATAAAGAAAGCAATATTAAAAGACTTAAATGTGACATTGGCAGTGAGCAAATGGGAAAACTATCTACAGTTCTGCATATTGAAAGTAAAAACTCGGGTAATGAATCATCATAACTAGCTTCGTGTATTATTCAGCAAAATCCTAACCATGCAAATCAAATAATCAAGTTTAGTTTTTAGTTTTCAAAAAAGGAATTGTCATTATTGAGCAAATCAAATAATCAGCAAAAAAGGAATTGTCATCATTGAGCTACTAAGATATCAATCAAAACACAACTTGTATCTTATGAAGAAACAATAGACTATTCGCTCAGAAGCTTTATATTTGTTAAAAAAACTGAATATCTAATTAAACTTATGCAAGACAAGATATTCACTACCAGCCCATTTAAAACCTGAAGTAAGATTGCCATACTGTATTTAGAGTACTGATAGCAACCACCTTTACGACCATAATTCAGATTTTGTACTCATTCACACGCATCCACTTGGTAGCTGACCACTTATTCCCTTTAATCACAGGGCAACCGCCTGGAGAGAAGAAAGATCAAATCCATCAACCATTTATAGTTTGGATCACTAAATCCAGGAAGAAAATGAACTTCTGTTAAAATCAGATATTTGTCTCTTGCCATTAATATTTGATACTTGTAACTAACCATGCAAACTTGAAGGATCCAGAGTGGCATCAGGGTTCATGCTCCAGAAAAGCAATGCATCGCCCATCTTTGGTTTAATAGAAAGTCCTTTTTTTCCACATTCAGACAACTCATCCCACCAAGGAACTGCACTAAAATTTCCTTTGGCAGCAGGAAAGACAGTCTCACCCCCTTCTTCAACGTCTGAGCTGCACATAAATGAAAAAGAAATTATTAAATGAGAACAAACCCTTTTATAAATAATAACACTATATTGGAAGAAACTCCTCACTCACAGGTACATGAGAAGAGTAGCTATGCGTTGACCCCCGTTCTTCGTATTGAACCCATCACTAAAGTAGTCAAAATGAGGCTCATATTTTTGTCCAACTTCATAGTGGAGAACTTGAAGTCCTTCCCCATGCTCTGTACATTGCACTGGCTTAAGTAAAACTTAATGGAATGGCACAGGCACATAAAAGCAAAAATCAAAGTTCCTAAATCAAAAGGGAAAAATGCAAATTTCAGGAACGTAGCACTTGGACAGACTATAGCTTTCAAACTTCAAGAATCTTCGTTCTTTGTTAAAAATGTGTTTATACTGAACTCAAATATAGCTAATTTTACTCCAGTTAACTTTGATTCTGCAATATGATGCATTTTACAATAACTATTAAATTCTATATTGCCAAAGGTGCAGTGATTGTTCTAAATATGGCCACATATTGATACATATATAATGACTTGCCTATTATGTCATGTGGTCTTATGAAACTGGAAATTGATGGTACTGGTGCCAAGGTAGTGGCCTTGGAGCTCCAAGTCAAAATCAAAACTTACTTTGAGAATTATTTTTAACAAAGAAACAGAAAGTAAGAAAGTTTTTCAAAGAGCCATAGAAAGGTAAGCACTTTATATTACAATTAGCAACATATTTACCTTCCCTTAGTCCCATTATAACAGCACATGCACCATTTCAATTTTGTTGATTTACAAGAATCCAATCATACACTTTAAAATTTCCTTAATTTCTTATAATATAAAGCGCACCATTATGTAGGTGCAACATACACAAGAAAAAGAAATGATAATAATAATAATAATAAAAAATTCCTCCCCCTCCCCCCTCTTTAAAAAAACAACAACAACAACAATAATAATAAGTAAAAACCTGGGGGAAGGGAAGAGGTGATTCAGATAGGATTGGGGATGATTGGGGAGGAAGGACAGGGAAACAAGAAGTATCAAAAGTTTTAGAAAAAAATGCCTGCATTTATAAATCAGAAACGGAAGGAGCTCAAATTTCATACCTGCAGGTATGAAGGCGAAATCAGCGATCCTTTTCTCAATCTCCCTGATCTTTTTATCACGGCCTCTGTTAAGGAAAGTGCCAGAGCTTGTTCGTACTCTGCATATCAGTTATTTGCAATATGAGCAAAGCAGGAGCAAGATGATAAAAGGAAGTGGAGTGCAACAAAAGGATTTCATCCATAGTAATGACAAGAAAAAGAAGATAAAAGATCCCACCTGCTGTCTTTACTCCTTCCAGTTTCACTGTCAACAACTGTAGACTTTTGCATATTAGGCTTGGCAAGACTGATCAGGTACTCACATTCCTCCTTAGCCTGCCAAAAAATAGTCAATCAACATATAGTAGCCATAATATGTATGCCATCACTTGGGTGAGCATTAAAATTTAAGTTAACTAAAAGAATCATTTTAACCTGAAAAGAACACAAAATACAATCCAGAAAATAGTAAAAATTTTCAGTTAAAAGCGCATAAGACATTCACGAATCTCTCAGAATGGGATCCAAATACACTATTTTTCCCCTTTGCCAATTCATCATAAGATCCACTTAAAAATCAATCTTCCAAGTGTTTAAAGCAAACTAATCAAGAAATGCCATTAAACAATGTTGAAATTGACTTAAAAAAAAAAAAAAAAAACTCCAATCCAAAAAAAAACTTTTAGTCCCATTAAATCACATGCAACAGTTTAATTGAATTAAGTTGTTGTAAAATCATATAATTTCTGACATGATTTCATTTCTTTAAGCTGAAGGAATTGAACAAAAATTCAACCATTTGCTAAATATAATCCAAATTAATTAAACTCTTTACATTTTTAGACTTTCTGAACACATTCGATAGCCAAAAACTCACCAAAAAGTTATGGTAAACGAAAGCTCTAGGCTCCCAAGAGATCACCTCAACCCATCGCTCACCTTTTCCATCATCTCCATCAGAACTGAAAATGATCACAGATATCACAATTGAATCCAAATCCAGTTCCAAAAAAAAAAAAAATCAAAACAACATGAACAAGAAGTGAAAATCACATACCTTTCGTGTAAATTATGCACAATAGTGCTTAGATCGTTAGCTTTATGCGAAAAACCACCAGAATTAGAACTAGGAATCGACAAAATTCCAAAAGCAAGAAGAATCAAAATGACAAATGTGAACATGAGAAGCATTGTGAGAATCATGGTTGATGTTGACGCTGATTTTCTTGCTGGAAGACGAGAATATCTGCCTTTCGCCATTGTTGATGATTTCTTCTTCTTCTTCTTCCTCTCTCTGTGATTGATGATTGTTTATTAGATTTTAACTGTTTCTGAAACCCTAATTCTGAATCGATTTGATCGATTTTTGAAGAATCAGGATCTATGCTTAGCTACGAGACTCTGTCTCTCTTAACCAAAAAAAAAAAGAAAAAAAACGCGCCGTTTATTAGTTTATTATATTAATTGTTGTTATTAATGTTTTTTTATTTGATCCAATTCTCAAATAATTAAAATTTTTATAATTATCGAATACTAAAAGCATTAAATGAAAAAAAAAAATAAATAATAGTGAGAGATTAGTTAAATTTAATATGATAATTATAAAGTAGTACATTTATTTTATCTATGATATGATAATTTTTTATAATTTTATTTTGAATAATAAAAATTACTTTATTTTATAAAAGATGTAGAAAATATTACTAATTTTATTAAAAATAATGTTCTTATACATATGAAAATTAGCATCATTTTTCTTGATTTAAATTTTTTTGATATTTAAGTGTTTTATTTTTTTAATTATAAAGAATTTTCTTGTTTCATTAACTAAAAGTATTTTCTAAATTGGTACTTTTGTAGGGTTGACTTTTTTAAAAAATACAAAATTTTACTATTACTTTAAACTTTTTATTAATAATATAATCATATAGTAAACACCCAAATTATTAAATTTAAATTTTAAACTAGTACATTTTATTTCATATATGATATGATAATTTTTAATTTTATTTGAAATTATAAAAATCTAGTTTAATTTATGGAAAATTCTATGGTTACTTGACTTTTTGGTTACTTTTCTTTTACTTTATCTTTATTACCATAGGATGAAAATGTAATTTATTATCTAATGGTGATTATTGACAAAATATATTTTACTTTGTAAAAACCCAAGTAACCATAGAATGCATCTTAATTTATAAAAATACGTAAAACGTTATTTATTTTTTTAATAATTTAATAACTTAAAACACACACACGCACAGTGACACCACACGTCATTTAATAAAACCATGACAATTTTATTAGACGTGGAATTGTATATATGCTATATATACATTCTAAGTTAGTGATGTGAGATTTAAGACTAGAGATGAAACATTATTAATTTTTTTTTAAAAGTAACATTTTGGTTAAGTACAAACTTTGTAAAATAATTTATGCACATGTTAAATAATTTTAATAAAATAAACTATTGTTGTGATAAATAAAATTTAATGCATGTCCCCTTATGTAAACATATTGAATTAAGATTAGTAACTTAAGAATAAAAAGAATTTAGAGAATTAGTGTGGAATAGAATAATGACTTTTAAACAATAACAAAAGTAAGAAAAAAAAATATAATTTTAGTTGAAACATAGCAATAAATTGCAACAAGTTTCCTATAAATGTAACCATAAAATGATAGGCTTTCCCTATCAATCTCAATGGAAATGAACTGGAGTGGGGAATGAATGATAGGTGGGGATTATTTTCACTTCCATTTATTTACATCTCCACTCTATTTTTATAATTTTTATTTTTATATATTAATACAAATAAAATTAAACATTATTAGATTAATTTTTATTTAATAATAACAATTGATTAATTTTGTGTCTCACTATCTGTAATACATATAAAAATGTGATGTTTTTAAGTCTCTAAAATTATGTTTTATAGTCTTCAATAGTACATTTTTTTTTTGAATTAATTCATATTTTAAAATTTTAAATAATACATTATTATTTAAATTTTGGTTTAGGATTTGATTTCTTTGATTTTCATTACTTTTACATGCTTATTGTTATAATGTTTTTTTTGTTGACGATGAATTTTTTTTTTGGTCAAAAGATTTACTGTTCAAGCAACATCATGATGAAAATATTTAACCAACATATTAATATTGTAAAATAATAATCCAAATAAGTACTAAAACTTTGTCTTTTTAAAAAAAATATTAAAATTTTAAATGTAAGATACAATAGAAGTAACTATTTCATATAAATTTATTTTACCCCTACTGAACATGATTGAAAATCAAGTTAAAATCTCTTTGTACAAATTTTTAATGTCTTATGGCAAAAAGTTATTTCCTTGATAATCATTATTTTAAGGAAAAAATAATTATTATTATGTTAATGAAGGACATATGCTAAAAAAATTGGAATAAATAATAGGACCAACATATAACAATTGGATACAAAAAAAAAATTTATTTAACATGTTCATGAAGGAGAAATGCTAAAAAAAAAAAAACAAAGATAATAGGAACAATATATAACAATATTTCAATACAAGAAAATATTATTTAACAAAAATATAAAGTCAACAAACTCCGCCAATTTTGTCCATTATTTCTAAGACAACATCTGTAAATTATAAAATGTGGTTAGTACTTTTTTTAGAATAAATTATTTACTAAAAAATAATATAAAATTTTATCAAATATTAGTAAAATAAAATTGAAATTAGTTTTATTATATTGCATTTGTTTTTATTTTATATTCAATAATTACATGAATTTTAATTATTTTAAAATTTAAATTAAATAAATTTCATAAAGAGATAAAACTCTTCAAATATTATTCGCTATTTTAGATAAGTAGATATTGATTATTTTTATTTAATTATAGTTCAAGTAGTAGTAATGGACAATTAAGCATTTGAACCGGTGATTACGTACGTGTGAGGAACCCTTCCTGGAAAGCTCCTTCAAGTCAAGCATCAAAACTCAGACGTTGATTTTGCCATTTACTTTTTCTTTATAATTAGCTAGAGAGATAATAGAACGAGTCAAGTTAATTTTTTTAGACTATTGATATTTAAAGTGTATTGAATTCTAATTAATTTAATTCGATTGAAACAATATTATAAAAATAGTAAAAATATCTCAACAACTTATTTAAAGTGACTACATATATTAGGACTCGACTGAGATCTACCTTAAACTAAAATAACTTTCTATCAGTGGAACCCAACAGTTATTGTTACAAAGTCAATTTAATTTAATTAGTCTATATGTTTATATATAAACAAGTTGGAATATATATATATATATATATATATATATATATATATATATATTAGAACAATAACAATATTCAGGTTTGACCATGAGACGATGTAAAAAAAGCCTTTTTAAAAAAAACACAAAATAATTAATTCTATAGTTTATATTAAATTTATATATTATATGGTTTTTAAAATTTTTTACAATATTTTTTGTAAATTTATTAAATTATTAATTTAGCACATTAATTTCGAGTTAGAATTGGTTAAATATATCATTTAAAAATATTTATTAATTAAATACTATTTCATGCAAGATATGTATAGTAGAAATTAATCTTATACTAATATATTAAGAGCTTGTTCGATGAATTATTGTTTAGCATTTTTTTTTAAATAACAGATTCATAGTATAAACATCCAAAAATAAAATTTCTAAGTTTTTGAATTATAAAATCTCTAAAAATAGATAAAAAAATATATTATTTATGAAATACTAAAAATACTTTCATATTTCTTAACAATTAAAACTTGCATATATAAAATTACAAGCATCTTGCATCAAGAGCATGTGAAGCTAATAGAGGAGCTGGCTCCAACCAGATAGTTAGAATCTCCAAACCAAATACAACAATCAGTAATGGACATATAAAATTTTTTTGCTCAACCAACCTCTCAAGTGAGAACACACAAAATAAAAAAGAATATTGTAAGATGAAGATTGAAGTTCCTCCACTAAGGAGCCAACACCAAATTAATTAATAATACCCACTAACATTCATCTTCTTAATTGCTAGTGCTATTTTTTTATATAAACGAGGGATATTTAAAATCTACTAAACTTACCAATATTTGTTGGTCTAAATGGTAGGTAGTTTAGATTCTTTATATAAGGTCTCGGGTTCGAATCTTATATATGGAGAAAATAAATATTGGGAGAGTTTTACTCTCTTTATGGGTCTACTCTACTCAACTTCGAAATAGTCAGAGTCTTTGTGTGACTACCGAATACTGAGGATAAAAAAAAAAGATCTACTAAACTCTAACTAATCTAATTCCACAATTGTTAGATGTTAGTGCTTTTTTTTTATTAATATTAATTACAGATATATTATATATATATATATATATATATAAAAGAAGATAGCCTTCTTTTTTAAATTTAAAAAAAAAAATTTAATTTCATTCCACAAGTTGATACCGATATAGTTCAAATAATACGCCAAGGATTAACAAGTAAAATTAACTCCTTTTCTTTTAACAAATATTATTTCATTTTTGTCCATATTTTCTTTCTTTTCTAGAAAAAACAAAAATTAAGTCTGGACTTTAATTGAACTCTGAATAAAAATCATTTCAATTTTGTAGATTTATTTGTTTAAGTTAACCGTATAAATTAGGGGGAGCATTCAGTTAATTTGGTCAATACCAAACTGAAATAACCTAAACCAAATTAACTTGAACTTATATATACAAAAATTGAGCTAAATCTAACCAAAATTTAATAAATTTAAATTAATTGAAATGAACAAATCAAAATTTTTCCGAAAAAACAAACCTAATTGAATAAATTG
>CATIWK010035053.1:0-11295 GCA_949634005.1 Mallotus japonicus | reverse complement strand
ATTTTGATCTATTTTTGTTTGAATGATTATTTTCTTTATGCTTTTTATGTTTTTATCTATTTTTATATTTGAATTGTGTTTTTTGTGTTTTTTTGCATTTAAGCTCATAATTAGGGTTTTTAGGTTAATTATTAGATTCACTTTTAATAAATAGGATTTTTTATGATTAATTAATTAATTTGATTTTAGGTTCATAATTAACTTAGATTTTAGGTTAGAAATAATTTAGGCTCACCTAGTTAAATTAGACATAGGCCCATTCTTTAGTTAATGAAATTAATTTAGACTTAACCCATTAATTAAAGTATTTTCATAATTTGTAAACCTAGGCCCATTTTTAGAGTTAAAATAAATAGACTTAGAGTCATTTGAATAAAATTGACTAGGAATTAGGCCCATTAGCTTTTTTAGGCTCATTTAGAAAATAAAACATGTAAACATAGACCATTTAAATAAAATTTGTAGATTAGACTAACATAGGGATTATGAGCTTGGATGGTGCATTATTTACATGTAATTTCATTGATTGGTTGCTTTGGTGCGAGATGGCTGTCTAATTAGGGTTTAATATGGAATTGCATGTAAATAGAGGGTAAAATAATAATTAATAAGATAATTCTAAAAGAACACAAGACTAAGAGAAGTTAGTACTCCGTACCCAGAATTTCCTGGTTGTGGTGCTAATTTTCTTTTAGAGAATCGAGTACCACCTCCGTTTTTATCCCAGTTATTACCCTGGGTGGCGACTCCATCATCTCCACGCTATGTCTTTGTGATATAGTAGTGTGTTCCCTAGAGCCCTGAGCTCAAACAGTGTCACGATTGCAAGAAACTTGGACATGTGCTAAACCCCGCCGTCTACACATTTACTACCAGTTCACAGAAAAAATGGTAGTCAAGTTCCACATGCTTGGTACGAGCATGGAACACGGGATTTGCTGTCATGTAAATTGCTCCCACGTTATCACACCAGAGGACAACAGTAGATGGATGTAAGCCAAACTCAGATAACAAGTTTTTAATCCAGAGAATTTCGGTAGTAGAGTTAGCGATGGCCTTGTACTCGCTTTAAGATGAGGACTAAGCCACAATTGGCTGCTTTTTCGCGGACCAGGAAATTAGATTAGTACCAAGATAGATGGCAAAGCCATTGGTAGACCGTTGTCATCTGGGCATCCGCCCCAATCGCTATCTGTAAAGCATTGGAGATGTGACGAGGAATTTGAAGCAAAGAAAAGTGAATTGTGGATTGTATGCTTCAAGTACCTAAAAACACGCTTCATTGTTATACAGTGGTGTGTCGTTGGACAGTGAAGAAATTGACATAACTTGTTTACTGCCAATGCAATATCAGGACACGATAAAGTGACATATTGAAGAGTGCCCACAAGTTGGCGATAGAGTTCAGGTGTGGATAGAGGATCATCGGCATTTTTAACAAGCGGCGGTGTTGTAGCCATTGGTGTGCTGCACCCGTTGGCATCTTGAAGACTCACTTTCTTGAGAAGATCAGCAATATATTTTGACTGATTAATAGAAATGCCATGCCAATTGCAAACAATCTGAATACCCAGAAAGTAAGTAAGCTGCCCAACATCTTTGATTAGGAATTCAGACTTGAGCTGCATAAGAGCATCTTGAATGAGCTTCGTAGAGGAACCGGCAATGATAATATCGTCGACATATACCAAAAGGAGAACAACATTTGAATGTTGATGTAGAATAAATAGAGAATAATCTGCTTTGGAACTCTGAAATCCCTTAGTGACAAGAAATGAATATAGCCGATGGTACCAAGCTCGGGGAGCTTGATGCAAGCCATAGAGTGACCTTTTTAGAAGACACACATAGTCCGGATGCACGGGGTCAATGAATCCTTGGGGCTGAGTCATGTAAACAGGTTCTTCAAGAAAACCATGTAAAAAGGCATTTGATACATCAATTTGATGTAATGGCCAATCATGCATAGAGGCTAAAGAGAGAATTAAGCGGATGGTGCTGGACTTTACTACCAGATTGAATGTTTCATGGAAATCCATACCGCTTTATTGATGATAGCCTTTAGCAACGAGTCTTGCTTTGTAGCGAGAAATACTGTTATCTGGGTTATATTTGACCCTGAAAACCCATTTGTTGCTAATGATTGATTGATTGGGAGGTGGTGGGACAAGTTGCCAAGTTTTGGTTTTAATCAATGCAACAAGTTCATCTTGCATAGCTCGACGCTAGTGCCGATATTTATTTGCATCGAAAAAGGTGGATGGTTCATGATCATATGTGGTTAAGGTTTAAATAAGTAGAGTTTTTCATTTTTGAAAAGTAGAGGGTCAGAGAGTCATGGTATGAGTTCGAATCGGGGTTTGGGATTGAATGATAGAGGTGTGGGTTGGTGATATGTGGTGGGGATTGTATTTGGATAAGTCAATGACCAAATTTAAGGGTGCAGGAAAGGGATGAGGTGATGTGGGTGGGGATGGATTGTTAGAGGAATTAGGGGAAGAAGATATAGATGGAGAAGAAGGGACAGAAGGAGATAAGAATGTAGTTGGTGTACCTGAATTAGGAGGGATAGGAGTGAGTTGTAACCAATTGGATGAGGAATTTTTTGTAGTTGAGGTAGAGGTGGAGTCTGACTTGAGTTGTTGCTTTTGACAATGAAACTGAGTTTCGATGAACTTGGCATGTTGAACTATATAGATTCGGCTAGTGTCTAAAGCAAGGCAGCGATGTCCCTTGTGTTGGGTGGAGGGGCCAAGATACACACATTCTTTGGATCGGTAAGAGAATTTATGAACATTGTAAGGACACATCAAGGGGAAAACCGAGCATCCAAAGACTTTTAAATCACCATATGATGGAGAAGAACCATGAAATTTGAAATATGGAGACAAATTGCTGAGTGAAGCCGAAAGAAGGCCATTGATGAGAAATACTGTTGTGTCAAATGAGTATGGTTAGTAGCGAAAGGGCAATGCACAATGAGCCATTAGAGTGAGACCCGTATCAATGATATGGCGGATCTTTCGCTCTGCAACACCGTTTTGCTCATGTATGTGTGGGCAAGTAATACGGTGTTGAATGCCTTTTTATTGTAGAAATGGAATAAGGTTTTGAAATTCACCTCTATAATCAGATTGCAAAGCTTTGACATGGGTGGAAAATTGCCTTTCAACAAAACTAACAAAATTAACAAAAATGGCAGAAACATCACTTTTGTTCTTTAAGAAATAAATCCAAGTGAATCTCGTACAATCATCAACAAAAATAAGAAAGTACTTAAAGCCTAAATTAGACATATTTGGAGATGGTCCCCATACATCAGAGTATAATAACTCAACCGAAGAAAAGGGCTGCTTGGTAGACTTGCCAATAAGACATGAACGACATAGCTCATTATTTTTGGACTTAGAAAAATGTAAATTCTGATATGTAAGAATGCGGTGGGTTGTCTTGGTGAATGGATGACCAAAACGTGTATGCTAGAGGAAGATTGGAGCTTTCTTGGTAACAAGGGCGGTGTGAGATGGAAAACGATAGAGTCCGTGCTCAAGAACTCCTTGGAGTAGTCCTCTCCTTGTTTTCTGATCCTTGATTAAAAAGAATGAAGACTAAAATTCAAAGAAACAGTGATTATCTGTGGTGAATTTGTTAACAGAAACTAATGGTTTTGTTATGGTTAGAACATGAAGTGTATTTTTGAGGGAAAAAGAAGTATTGGCAGTAGAGATAGATAATGTACCAGTATGTTCAATCGGAAGGTTGTGGCCATTACCGACATATAACTAATCAGAACCATCAAATGGTTGTGGCATGTGAAGAGTGCCAAGATTGGGTGTGATGTGCGCAGTGGCACCACTATCAGCTATCCAAGGTTGCATGGTAGAGGAGGATGGCCTAAAATGAGCCATATGTGCCTGATTATAGTTCAGATGAGCACCGAAGTTTGTGGGATTGTTGAAGGACTAATAGCGTCTTCGACAGGCATTGGCTTGATGATTAAATAAGCCACAAATCTGACATGCTGGCATAGAGCCTCGTCCACGCCGGCATGGTTGCCATGGACAAGGATTGGTGCTACAGAAAGAAGGTTGAGAAAAAGAATGAGTTGGGAAAGATGGTGGTGTGGGTAAGAGTGGTGAGGTAGAAGAAGATGGACGATAAGAAACATTAGCTAAAGGTGGTTCATAGTGACTTTTTAAAAGGATTTCATGGGCGACGAGTTGACTATGTAACTTGTTAAAGGAGACGGGTTCTGATCGTAAAGTGAGAGCAGTGATGATTGCTTGATATTCAGATCGTAAATTATGAAATATTACTGCATTAAATTCTACAGCATTAAGAGAACGACCAGTAGTAGCAAGCTCATCGGTTAAGGACTTAACTTTGAGCAGGTATTGGGTAACAGTGAGGTCATTTTGTTTTAATTCCTGAAGCTCAATATTGAGCTGAAGTTGGTGGTTTTGAGAGATTGCGCCAAAGGTTTGGGATAGAATATGACAAGTAAAGAATGCTGAAGTGACATTGGTAACATACGGATTGACTTCTTCTGTTAAAGAAGATAAAATCCAAGAAAGGAGAAGTTGATCTTTCTTGAACTAGACCTGATATGCTGGATTAGGAATCAGATTTGTTGGATTGGTAGTGCACGGTATTGTTTGAGGAGGAGCTGGGTAAGATCCATCAATGAAGTAGGTTAGATCCTGAGAATTGAGAAGAGGGAGTAACTGGGTTTTCCATGTCAAGTAGTTTCGTTGATTGAGCTTAATAGAAAAATTTAGCTGAGCTGAGTTTGAGGAAGGAAGAGAGGAAGAAATGGCAGGAACAATTTGTTTATTAGTGTTTGATGCCATTGTCGCTCTGATACCATATAAATGTTGGCTTTTCTATATTAATTATAATGTATAATTACAGTATACATAACTTGACAAGAGTAGTGATTGAGTTGCAATCAACTACAAATACACAACTGAATAACTAAGATATACATGACTGAATTACTAAGATAATATTACTGTTTACATTACTATTTACAACACACACTTCTCAAAACCTAAAACCTAAAACCTGAGTAAACAACAGAAACCCTAGAAATAACCCAACTGTGGTAAGAATGTACTCTTAACATCTATTAAGGCATGCAACATTTACTTAACTACAAGGGCTAGCTACATATATGTCTCATTAACCTAAAAATCTACCCAATCCAATATAACATCACACTACACCAAGATCCCAGAACCTAAACATACCCATTAACCCAAACAAGTTCAAGTTACACACACTTCTCAAAAACCCAAAACCAAAAAACTGAGTTAGGGTTGGCCACGGGCTGGTTCGGTCCCTAAATCGGGCCTAAACAGGCCTGGAATCGGGTGAAGACCGGTTCAGGGTTGATTCAAAATTTTTTGAACCGTGTTCGGAACCATCTGTTCAACGGTTTCGAGCCAAATTTTATATAAAAAAAACTTAACCCGCTTCACTCTGACCCATTTCCCTATTATGAGGTTAGTCCGGACCGGGCGAGTCCTGCACACCCCTAACTTAACTATAAGGGCTGGCTCCAAATATATCTATCAACCTAAAAATCTACCAAATCCAATATAACATCACACTACACCAAGATTCCAGAACCTAAATATACCCATTAACGCAAACAAGTTCAAGTTACACACACTTCTCAAAACCCAAAACCTAAAACCTGAGTAAACAACAGAAACCCTAAAAACAACCCAACTATGGTCAAAATGCGCTATTAACATCTATTAAGGCATGCAAAATCTACTTAACTACAAGGGCTAGCTCCATATACATTTAATCAACCTAAAAATATACCCAATCCAACATAACATCACACTACACCAAGATCCCAGAACCTGAACATACCCATTAACCAAAACAAGTTCAAGTTACACATACTTCTCAAAACCCAAAACATAAAACCTGAGTAAATAATAGAAACCCCAAAAACAACCCAACTATGGTAAGGATGCACTATTAACATCTATTAAGGCATGCAACATCTACTTAACTACAAGGGCTGGCTCCATATATGTCTCATCAACCTAAAAATCTACCCAATCCAACATAACATCACACTACACCGAGATCTCAGAACCTAAACATACCTATTAACCTAAACAAGTTCAAGTTACACACACTTCTCAAAAACCCAAAACCAAAAACCTGAGTTAGGGGTGGCCACGGGCTGGTTCGGGGTCCAAATCGGGCCTAAACAGGCCCGGAATCTGGTGAAGACTAGTTCAGGGTCAATTCAAAATTGAACTGTGCTAGGAACCACCTGTTGAATACTTTCGAACCGAATTTTATATAAAAAAACTTAACTTGCTTCACTCTGACCCATTTCCCTATTATGGGGTCGGTCTAGACCGGGCGGGTCCTGCACACCCATAACTTAACTATAAGGGATGGCTCCAAATATGTCTATCAACCTAAAAATCTACCAAATCCAACATAACATCACATTACACCAAGATTCCAGAACCTAAATATACCCATTAACCCAAACACACTTCTCAAAACCCAAAACCTTAAACCTGAGTAAACAACAGAAACCCCAAAAACAACCCAACTGTGGTCAAAATGCATTATTAACATCTATTAAGGCATGCAACATCTACTTAACTACAAGGGCTAGCTCCATATATATTTAATCAACCTAAAACTCTATGCAATCCAACATAACATCACACTACACCAAGATCCCATAACCTAAACATACCCATTAACCCAAATAAGTTCAAGTTACACACACTTCTCAAAACCCAAAACATAAAACCTGAGTTAACAACAGAAACCTAAAAAATAACCCAACCGCAGTAAAAATGCACTATTAACATCTATTAAGGCATGCAACATCTACTTAACTACAAGGGTTGGCTCCATATATGTCTCATCAACCTAAAAATCTACCCAATCCAACATAACATCATGCTACACCAAGATCCTAGAACCTAAACATACCCATTAACCCAAACAAGTTCAAGTTACGCATACTTCTCAAAAACCCAAAATCAAAAACCTGAGTTAGGGGTGGCCACGGGCTGGTTTGGGCCCTGAACCGGGCCTAAACAGGCCCGGAATCGAGTGAAGATAGGTTCAGGGTCGATTCAAAATTTTTTGAACCGTGTTCGGAACCACCTATTCAATGGTTCCGAACCGAATTTTATATAAAAAAACCTAACCCGCTTCACTCTGACCTATTTCCCTATTATGGGGTCGGTCCGGACCCGGCGGGTCCTGCACATCCTTAACTTAACTATAAGGGCTGGATACAAATATGTCTATCAAACTAAAAATCTACCAAATCCAACATGACATCACACTACACCAAGATTCTAGAACCTAAATATACCCATTAACCCAAACAAGTTCAAGTTACACACACTTCTCAAAACCCAAAACCTAAAACCTGAGTAAACAACAGAAACCCCAAAAACAATCCAACTATGGTCAAAACGCGCTATTTACATCTAGGGATAAGTACAATTTAATACCCTGTGGTTTCACCATTTTGTAAAATCAGTTCCGTGGTTTTTTTTTTTAACTTTTTAGTACCATGTGTTTCATATTTTTTACATTTTAGACCATTCTAACAAATATTGTTTAAAATATATGCTTTAATGTAAAAATAATATGGATTTTTAATACTAAGATCTTATATTGAGTGACATATTATTCAACTAACCACAATAAATTGAAAGAAAATAAAGTTTAAATATATTTTTAATTTTAGTATGAATAAAAAGAAATAAATTTAAAATAAATTTACAATATTTTTAAAAATAAAAAATTGTATGGATTGATCATAAATCATATATAGAATAAATTTATCATTGAAAAATAATATTATATCAATGTTTTCTCATAAAATAATGATTATATTAGTTAGAATGGTGTAAAGTAGAAAAAATATGAAACACAGGGTACTAAAAAGTCAAAAAAAAAAAAAACCACTGAACTGATTTTGCAAAATGGTGAAACCACAGGGTACTAAATTGTACTTATCCCTTACATCTATTAAGGCATGCAACATCGACTTAACTACAAGGGGTCACCATATATGTCTAATCAACCTAAAAATCTACCCAATCCAATATAACATCACACTACATCAAGATCCCAGAACCTAAACATACCCATTAACCCAAACAATTTCAAGTTACACATACTTCTCAAAAACCCAAAATCAAAAACCTGAGTTAAGGGTGGCCACGGGCTGGTTCGGTCCTTGAACCGGGCCTAAACAGGCCCGGAATCGGGTGAAGATAGGTTCAGGGTCGATTTAAAATTTTTTTAACCATGTTCGGAGCCACCTGTTCAACGGTTTCGAACCAAATTTTATATAAAAAAACTTAACCCGCTTCACTCTGACCTATTTCCCTATTATGGGGTCGGTCCGAACCCGGCGGGTCCTGCACACACCTAACTTAACTATAAAGATGGGCTCCAAATATGTCTATCAACCTAAAAATCTACCAAATCCAACATAACATCACACTACACCAAGATTCCAGAACCTAAATATACCCATTAACCCAAACAAGTTCAAGTTACACACACTTCTCAAAACCCAAAACCTAAAACCTGAGTAAACAACAGAAACGCAAAAACAATCCAACTGTGGTCAAAATGTGCTATTTACATCTATTAAGGCATGCAACATCTACTTAACTACAAGGGCTGACACCATATATGTCTAATCAACCTAAAAATCTACCCAATCCAATATAACATCACACTACACCAAGATCCTAGAACCTAAACATACCCATTAACCCAAACAAGTTCAAGTTACACACACTTCTCAAAAATCCAAAATCAAAAACCTGAGTTAGGGGTGGCCACGGGCTGGTTCGAGCCTGGAACTAGGCCTAAACAGGCCCGTAATCTGGTAAACATCGGTTCAGGGTCGATTCAAAATTTTTTGAACCGTGTTCGGAGCCACCTCTTCAACGGCTTCGAACCGAATTTTATATAAAAAAACTTAAAAATATTATTATTATTATTATTATTATTATTATTATTATTATTTTATTATTACTGTTATTATTATTATTATTATTACTCTTTAATTATTTTTATATTTATTACTATTATTATTATTATTATTATTATTATTATTATTACTCTAAAAATAATAAAAAATTATAGAGCAGAAATTCAGTTTGGAACCGGAACTGGACGGTTCCGAACCGCCTCGAACTGTCCTGTATACGGTTCAAGTTCGGTTCCATAAACCTTTGAACCAAAATAATTCGGTTCCAAACTGTGGCCACCCCTAACCTGAGTAAACAACAGAAACCCCAAAAACAACCCAACTGTGGTCAGAATGCGCCATGGCAATGGTAGCAGCTGCAATAAGGATAGCATTACAACTATGGAAAATATGCCCAACCTAAGCAAAATCTGCAAGATTCAAAAGCCACCCACCCACAAGCAGCACCAAATAAGGATCTCCAATTATCTTCTGTAACATATTCAAACCCACAATCGCCAAGAGAATAACCTGTTACAATGCAAAATAACATAGTTCTTTAGTATGTTTATGCTTATCTTTCCTTAGTTTTTGCTTATGTTTATTTCATTATTGCATTACTATCTTCATGTTTGTTGTTCTCACATTAATTTTGTGTTTCGCAGGTTCTTTTAAGCTTAATCCATAAATAGTATTGATGGAATCGTTTAAGCTACTTAGGCAATTTAGACATGTGTGTTGATCACAAACCTAAGTAGAGCAAATTTCAAAAATTTGCTTTATCTTAACCCTTCATCACATGAAGAATTCCATTCCCAAGATCCAATTTGCAATATAACACACAACTAAACAAATACATCACATGTATAATCAATACATAGGAAATCAAGTTGCGGAATCACTTACCAATTTCCAAGTGTTTGATGTAGACTTCCACAAGTAATCTACTATTATGGATTGCCTTCTTGAATCAATGCCTTAGCTACCCAAGTGTGTAGCCTCTAGCTTGAAACACCAAAGCTATCCAATCACCTTCTTGCCTTCTAATCATAATCATAATGTGCGGCTAAAGCTAAAAGAATCCGAATGGATTTAAGCATGGCTACGGGTGAGACGGTCTCCTCATAGTCGACCCCTTCCCTTTGGCGAAACCCTTTCGCTACAAGCCTAGCTTTATAGGTCTCTACCTTTCCATCTACGCCAATCTTTCTCTTGAAGATCCATTTGCACCCGATGGGAACTATTCCCTTAGGAGGATCAACAAGTGTCCAGACTTGGTTAGCATACATGGAATCCATCTCGGAACTTATAGCCTCAATCCATCTTGAAGAATCTTTATCACATAAAGCTTCCTCATATATAGTAGGATCATCAACATGAATGCTTTCTTCATGAACATGCAACTCTTGCATATCATGAAGAAGGCCATATCTCTTTGGAGGATGAGATATCCTACTGGATCTTCTAGGAGTTAGTGTAATGACATTCTTAATTGGAATAGGTTCTTCGGGTTGATCAATGTTCATTGGATCAATTTGTTGGGCTTCCTTAGATGACTCTTCATCGAACATTATCTTCTTTCCTATGCCTCCTGCCTTTAGAAAGTCTTTCTCAAGGAAAATAGCATCTTTGCTTACAACAACAACTTGTTCAGTAGGAAGATAAAGCAATACCCTAAGCTATCTTTAGGATATCCAACAAACCTTCCTTTAATCGATTTCACATCCAACTTATCTGATTTTAGCCTTTTAATAAAAGCCGGACATCCCCAAATCTTAACATGCTTAAGATTTGGCATTCTACCATGCCATATCTCATATGGTGTAGTAGAAACGGATTTGGATGGAACACAATTAAGGATATAGCAGGCAGTTTGGAGTGCAAAACCCTAAAGTGAAATAGGAAGATCGGTGTAGCTCATCATAGAACGTACCATGTCCAATAAAGTACAAAAGTCAACTCATAGGTACTTATTTAAGAAATGATGTACTGGATTGACCCACTATGAGAATATTACATAGATTATTGTCATAAGTAATTCTCATCAGAGTAATATTGATTTAATCCTTTGACCTTACAATCACTATGGATTTCTACATAACTATGTTATATTTTGACACAATCTTACATTGACTTTAACCGGATGATTAAATAGATTGTTGTTGGATATAAAATGAGTTATATGAGGAATGTGAGTGATTGAGAAGGAATTTGTCCCTCATTAATCTGAGTAAGATATCAATGGGCCCCTTGATAAGATAGACTGAGGAAAATGCATGGCCATGCTAAAGTGAATTGAT
>CATIWK010035037.1:0-30595 GCA_949634005.1 Mallotus japonicus | reverse complement strand
TTTTTTATTTTTTCTCTTTTTTATTTTTCCTTATTTTTTTTTATTCTCTGTTATCCTTATTTTTTCATTTTTTCTTTTATCCTTATATTTATTTTTAATTTTCTCTCTTTTTATTTATTTTTATTTTTTGCTTATTTTTTCTTATTTTTTGTTATCCTTATTTTTTATTTTTATTCTTAGTTTTTTGTTTTGGGTATATATATATATATATAGGTGTTGTGCTCTATTTCAAAGATTATAATTAAGATATTTAAATTATACTTAATAAAAAATTAAAGTTTCCAATATCCTAGAAAAATTTTTCGAAATACAAAAATGTATATTTATATATTTATTAGGCTAATATATACTATTTTTGTGTTTCAAATACTTATTATATTCAGATCATATACTGTTTTTATACTGTTTTGCATTTTCAATACATACGAATAATATTCCGAAAATGTACAGATAATGTTAAAAAATGTATCTAATTGAATAATGAATATGACACCTATTTTGCATTTTCAACATATACGAATAAGATTTCAAAAATATACGGATAATATTAAAAAATGTATATAACTGAATAATGAATATGACACCTGTTTTGCATTTTCAGCTTATACGAATAAGATTCCGAAAATATACAAATAATATTGAAAAATGTTGAATAATGAATATGACTCTTGTTTTGGATGTTCAACATATACGAATAAGATTCAGAAAATATTCGGATAATATTCAAAAATGTATATAACTGAATAATGAATATGACACTTGTTTTGCATTTTCAACTTATACGAATAAGATTCCAAAAATATACGGATAATATTAAAAAATGTTGAATATTGAATATGACTAATGTTTTGCATGTTCGACATATACAAATAAGATTCAGAAATATTCGGATAATATTCAAAAATGTTGTATAATGATATGACACATATTTTGTACTTTCAATATATACGAATAATATTCAGAAAATATTCGGATAATATTCAAAAATATTGTATAATGATATGACACATGTTTTGTACTTTCAACATATACAAATAATATTCAGAAAATATTCGAATAATATTAAAAAAATGTAGTAATATCATTCTTATTATTTCTTAAGTTTGTTATGTAATAAAAAATTGGTAATAAAAAATTTGGTAAAATTTTAATTAATTTAATTTTTTTATTCACCAAAAATTTTAAAAATTAAAATTATAAATTACATAATAAAAAAATTAGTATTGAATACAATAACAAAATGTTTAATACAAGTTGCAATTAGTACAAAAATAAAGAAAAACTAATACAAGATAATTGACTAGTTTATTTATTTTCTTTTTGCCGAATGAGAAGAAAAGTAGGAAGCTAGTAATTAAAAGTAGAAAAGGATAAAAAAAAATAATAAAACACAATTTTTCTTGTTATTATTAGAAGTGGGTACAAAGTCCATGCAACATGTGACCCCACATGTTGGGTTTCAATTTTAATTTCCGATTTTTTTAATGATATTATTCAAGATTAATTTACTGAAGTGCTATTAGGTGTTAAAAGAAAGCAAGAAAATTGAAAGATTCTTGAATTCTTTATTGTTGTTTCTGCATTTATGCTTAAGCTCGCAGTAATATATGAATTCTAATAATTTGAGCCTTTAATGTAGATTCTTGGTTTAGCAACCAAATGGGTGTCGAATTGTATGGTGATATGTGAAAATAGGTACCACATCTGAATGTTGATTCATTGGTGATATATATATGGTAACCAAAGTAAATCTAATGCCTATGAAGCATTAATCTCAAAATCACCAAATTAACGAAGAAAGAGACCTCTAGACGCTGACTACAGGCCCAAAAACAAAACAATCAAAGGAGAAAACATAAGAGCAACAACATTAAGCCAAAAACTAAAGCCAATGCTGCAAACCAAAACTCTCTCCACATGCTCTCAGCAGCAGAGCACACCAAAATTAGACAGACGCATCTTCCCTTAGAAGGGTAAACAAAACAATCAAACAAGAAATAGACCAGTCTAAGCTTAGATCTCACTACAAAATTAAACTCGAGTATCGGATACTAAATCAAGTCATAATCCTTGCACCTCTATTCAAACAACTCCCAAAATAGCCAAGTACCTTTCCTTAGATTAGCATCATCTACGAACTGCAGCATAAAGGATTAACAACAGCAATAAACTCTTTCAAGGCTCACCGCTTTTAGTTGCACCACCAATTCACTTTTTTTCTTTTTTCTTTTTTCTTTTTCTGATAAAAACAGAGCAACCCTAAAAAACCTATAACCATCTCTCTCTTTTTAGATTGGTTTTGATTAAAAATGAGGCATTCTCGGAAAATTTTACATGAATTAGTGATTCGAAACAAAAACCCATAAGCTAATCACAGAATTCAACAATATTCGATTTCTCTTTTCCCCTCTTGCAGCCAGACCAAGTTCAAAACCCAGAACCCAAAAAGACGAACTTAATAAAAATAAAAAATAATTTGGCTTTATGTATGTATGGCTTTCTTGGAAAAGAAATTGTTCAAGAACTTTGACGATCGGAGAAGAAGAAGAAGAAGAAGAAGCAGCAGCAGCAGTACCATGGCTTGATTGAGTTCGATGAAGCAAGGTGATAAGGGATAGAAGAAGAAGAAGCAAACAGAGAAAAAACCCAGAAACTCTTATAATCCCCATCAAAATTGTCATGAAGAAAAGCATAAGGATAAACAAAAACCACGGATGTTTAACACCAAAAAAAAAAAATCAGAGAAAGCGGAAACGTAAGTGACGGAAAAAATGGGCACGCGTGTAATATTTGATAAAAATTGGGTACGCGTGTAATATATGATAAAAGGTGGGTATTTTACTGAAAAATTGAGCTAAAAAATGGGTATTTTTGTAAAAATCCCAAAAAAATATTTGAAGTTTTGTTGGTAATTAACATATTACAAAACAATGGAGTAGTCTCGTTGGGCCCAATGAAGTCTCTTAGTTGCAACGTTCAAGGATTATGCAATTCTTGAACGTTGCATGCCTTTTTCCTGTCTTATAATATTATAAATTAGCACAAAATATTTGTAATAAGTTTTTAGCTAAAAAAAAAAAAATGAATTCCACTTAAACATACCTTCTTTAGCAGCCAATTGCTAAAAAAATTGCTCTGCCCAATTAGTTCTAATTTTTTTTTTTTTTAAAGATTTTTTAGGTTCCTGACCAAAAAGGAAAAAGAAAATATGAGATGTATCCTAAATTTAATGTCAATTTTTTTAAATTGTATCAATTTATTCCTTTAACTTTACAAAGTTGTGTAAATTCTATTATTTTTTTTAAAAAAAAAATCAAATTATATTTTTTGAAATTAATTTTAAATCTCTATAATATAAATTTGGCACTTGTTAAAATTTTCTCTCTTTTTCTTACAAGAAAATACCATAAAATTTAATTTTACCATTCTTCAAATAAATTTAAAAATAATTTCCAAGTATTTTTATAATTAAAAAATTTATAGGATTTTACCATTCTTGAAATAAATTCTAAAACTAATCTTTAAAGTATTTTTATAATTAAATAAAGATTAATATAACAGTTACTAACTATATTTGAATAAGGGGGTGTTTGGTTTAACTGATTGAGGTAACTGATACAGGTTTTTTCTCAATCAATTACAATTTAAATGTTTGGTAAAATTCCAAAATCAACAGCTGATAGCTGATTAATTTTAGTCAAAATAACTGTTGATTTGATAAGCTATATTTTAGAGCTTTTTCTCGTCAGCTGATAGCTGATTTGTATTTATTTTTATTTAAATTATTTTACCCTTAATAAAAATAACTAATAACAAATAACTTCATTGAATTTAAATTTATGAAATTAATTTTTGTAGTTCATAATTAAATAAATATTATTGTAAATTATAATTAATAATTAAATAATTATAATATTTATACCTATAATTATTTTTAAAAAATTATACAATAATATTTATATTTTAAATTTTACTTTAAAATAATTTCTATTAATTATTTTAATAATATATAAATTAAAAAAAATAAATTATTATTTATTGCTGTATATATTTTAAATAATTTGCATAAATAAAAAATAT
This sequence comes from Mallotus japonicus, assembly GCA_949634005.1. Classification (NCBI taxonomy): domain Eukaryota; kingdom Viridiplantae; phylum Streptophyta; class Magnoliopsida; order Malpighiales; family Euphorbiaceae; genus Mallotus; species Mallotus japonicus. The sequence continues at coordinate 26,515 of CATIWK010035037.1, read as the reverse complement.
TATAAGAAGTATATGAAATTATATTTACAAATAAATTATACCCTTAATAGTTATTTGACGTATAAATAGCAATAATTAACAAAATTTACCGAACAACCCATATTTATCAGCTATCCGCTGTCCGCAATCGCTATCAGCTATCAGCTACTATAAACAGCTAAACCAAACAAGCCTTAAATACACATGTGTGTACTATAATAAGAACCCCAATTTTAACATTATACATTTTTTTTCTTTTGGCATATTGGTGCCAAAAATTACAAATTTTTTTTTTACTTCAACAAATTTATACCAAACTTTAAAATATGAAAAAAATTAACTTATATTTGACATATTATTTGCAATTTGGTTAAAATAAAACAAAGTAAAATGTGCATGTGATATATGAGGTAAAGTAGGTAATCTCTGTTTCTATGAGTTCTACATCCATACCATCTAAATATTAATTATAATAGTTAATACTTCAATTTGGGTAATTTAAAAAAATGTAAAACGAAAATGAGAAAATTTGATTCAATTTGTAAAAACTATGTTAATCTACTTCTTCATCTAGTTTTAAATCTTCATATTAATATATGGTACTGCAATAAGAAGATAAACTAATTCACTGCAAATATCATGTAGGTATTTTAGTTTTTATTTTTTTACCAAATTGAAATTCTGCTAAGAAACTTGGTATGAATATACAAAAAGTTTTTAAGGTGTTTTAATTTAAGTTTTTAAAGTTTGGTATGAATATACAAAAAGTCGAAAATGTTGTGATTTTAACACAAATAAACCTCTCTTTTTCAATGAGAAAATTGGCGGTAACCAGAAAAAGATAGCCAAAACCCTATATATATATATATATATATATATATATATCCAAACAAAAGTAAATATGGAGTACAGAAATTACCTACAAAGAGAACAAAGCCGATAGAGGTCTACAAAATCAGCAACACATAAAAAACAAGAATTGGAACTGTTTCAATAAAAGGAACACGAAAGGAGTCAATTACCATATACAAAGTACGTAGGATTCAACTACAATGCCTTTTTAAAATAAAACTTGCTGTTTAAAAGGATTGTTACTCTTATTTCAGTTTATATGCCATTATATAAAATGTTTGAGCATTAAAAGACTTTTTTTTTTTTTTTTTGAAAGAAAGATAGCAGATTAAGGCCTCAAATCTCTGGCCAAAGCATTACAAATAAAATCTGGGGGAGCATCCTCCCAAAAGTGAGCATCAGACATGAAATGTGAAGCTCTTGCTAACAAGTGAGTTACACCATTCCCTGACCTCCTAATGAAATGTACAGAACATTCCATAATCTCACTTAAATGAGATAAATCACAACTTCTAGAAAATTATCCATGCAGTACTATAAACAGTTAAATCAATAGTTTAACGTTAATTTTTAATCAAAATCCGCATATAATTTATTTTTTATAATCTAATTGTATTTTCGTTAGTAAACTCATTCTTTATAATCTCTAAGAAGAATCCAATACAAAACACTTCTATCAAATCTGCACAAAGAGTGGACTAATGCCCAGTTTATATATATATATATCTTAAAGAGTAATGCTAAACGGCATAATTTGTTCCGGCTCAAACAAAAGTAAATATGCGGAATATAGAATTACCTACAAAGAGAACAAACCCATAAAGAAGTCTACGGAATCAGCGAGCATGAATTGGAACTGTTTCAATGAAAGGAAGACAAAAGGAGTCAGTTACCATATACAAAGAAGGGGGGGACAAATGTATAAAAGGGTACCCAACTTTCACTTTATTTTTGCCAATCCCTCTTTGGCTTGGTGGTTCAACGACATGCCATGGTATTTGGCATATTGTAGTTGTTAGCGGTTTTAATCCCCCCCTCCCTCCTAACTCATATATATGTAATAGTTGTTTAAAAAAAAAAAAACTTTCACTTTATTTTAATTTGGTTATTAAATTTTAATTTGTAATTTTTTAGATGTTAAACTTCCATTTAGTCTCCTGATAGTCACTCAAAAGATTTTTTTAGTTCTCAAACAATCTAGAATTATCAGTTTAGTCCAAACTTAAAAATTATTTATGAATAAGTTCATATTTTCTGTATATTTAAATGAAACAAGGAAAATTTAGAAAATTATCTTGAGGGGTGATTATGCCTAGTAAGAATCGATTTACCCTAAATGGTATTAGATTATGTAGATCTCTTAAATTCTTTTAAAATTGTGGACTGAATTGAAAAAGTTTAAATTCTTAACAATTAAAAAATATCAGAAAAAAATTTTAAAGACTAAAATTTTTTAACAGGACTCCTTTTAAAAAAAAATTAAATTTGAGTTACTAAAAATAAATAAATTGAAGTTTATTATCCAAACTACAAGAAATGTAAAGTTAGATGACTACCACTGTATTTAACCCACAAAGTAGGATTCGACTTTCATGGCTTTTTGAAATAAAAAGCTTCTTGTTTGCAAATTGCAAAGAAAAAAAAAAAAAAAAGAAGATTTGACAATAGAATCAATCGATCTCCAATTAGTAAAGATAATTTTAATGATAAAATTTTTTCAGAAACTATGAACTTGATAAGTGCTAAAAAAACTTAATATTTTTCTTATACTCTTGACAGAATCATACTTATTGTTAATCATTCAGACGCTTATGGTTACTTTTCAAGAATTTTATTTGATTGATTTTCTCGGAAATTTAAAAGAAAATTGAATAAAAAGGTTAATATTGATTTTGCATTTTTTTCTCTTCCTTTTAAATTCAGAAAGTAGAGTTAGAACATAGTAATATCTAAATAAGTTTCAAGGAGCTGCCTTATATATATAAATATATATATATACAGAAAAGCTGAAAATATATATGTGTGAAAAAGAAGGAAAAAAAAAATTCCAACATTAGTAGATGGATTATAAACTTACAAAGAAAACGAGAGTCTTCCAGAATCAGCAATACGCAGAAAGGAGGCTAATCCAGATCGATAAGCTATAGCTATGACTTAAAGAGGGGATGGATGAAGTACGATAAATAGGAAAGTCTGTCTTTGTTTGTATTTTTGAAACGAAAATAAGTAAAAGGTCTTTGTTTATGTTTATTTTAATTGAAATGTTTATTTGTTTATAATTTTTGTGTTAGCTGTATACCACCAGGCACCAGCCTTTGTTTATGTTTACTTTTTGTGTTAGCTGTATGCCCCTTGGCACCCTTTGTAAGAGGGGAGGTTCAAATCCCCCACCTCCTCCCTCTCATGACAAAAAAAAAAAAAAAAAAAAAAACATATATATGTAATATATTAGTTAAGATTTATCATATTGATTTGGACTCAATTTTACTAATTATTATCTTGCTAATAAGACTTATGTAATTGGTGTTACAGTGACTATAATTTATTATATCAACATGTACTCGATTTCATAATTGGTATTATACTGTTGTGATTTATGTAATTGGCATCTATTAATTAGGGTTTTGCATAATAATATAACTCAATTTTTATGATTGACATTGCTCTATGCTGAAATAATTTCTTTAATAAGATTTGATAACTGTAATTTTTGAAGGACTTGTAAACAACATGTGTGTGCACATACACGCACTAAAATAATTTTAATAAGATTTGATAATTAAATCTCTGTTAGTATATGTAGATCGAATTAACATAGTATTGATTACATAATCATATTGGATTAGTGGCAATTCTAAATCAATACGTTTTAAATTTGTTTTTATCTTAAAAATAAAAATTATTTAGATATTATAATAAAAACATAATAAATTAAAAAAACTATATTAATTTAATAAAAAAATGAGTGAATTTAAAATTATATTGTAAGTTTAAGGACTAAATAGAACTTTTAGATTTTCAAATTGGTTTATTTAACAATAAATTAAAATAATAGGAATGTACTAGTTTAGTAGAACAAAATCTCAAGGATATTTATGTTAATTATTAAAAATACAAGAACCTAATAATATAATAGGTCAAATTTTAGAGATATCATAATAATTAACCCTTATATATATTATAGATATATCTAATACACTTAAATACTAAAGTATGAAAAATGTAGTAATTCATATATATATATTTTTAGAAAAATAGATATGTTAAAATTTAACTAAAACTATAAAAAAAATTACATTATAAAAATATTAAAAAATAATTAGCTACCATTTAAAAAATATAATCACAAGTAAGTCCTGAATTATCTTAAAAAAAAAAAAACTAAGTCCTGCATCGTGCATGGCAGATTGGTTGGACAATGACACATGGGCACGTGACTTGGAGATTCAATATTTTATTTTATTTTATTTAGCTCTCCATGTGCTCTATGGTTTGTATCCGTTTTTCCACAAAATTGTCGGAGAAAAACCAATAGAATAATATATCTAGCCAAGGCGTGCATGTGCATGTGAATTTCAATACAGTCATGTTCCTTTTCTTCTTTTTTTTTTGGCAAGATCACCATTAGGGGTGTGCAAAAACCGAACCGGACCGAAAACCGAACCGAACCGAACTGATTCGGTTTTGGTTTGCTTATTTAACATTTTCGATTTTTTGAACCGAATCGAACCGACCGAATTTTTGGTTCGGTTCGGTTCGGTTTTTATATTTAGAAAATCGGTCAACCGAAATAACCGAATTTTACTAATTTTTTTTATTTTTTTAATTTTTAAATATTAGAATAATGTAATAAAAAATAAAAATAATTAATATTTTTTAAAATTTTGGTTATTTCGGTTTGGTTCGGTTTTTATTTTGAAAATTTCAGTTATTTCGGTTCGGTTCAGTTCGGTTTTTGGTTTGATTCGATTCGGTTCGATTTTAATTTTTTCGGTTCGGTTAATTCGATTTTCGGTCAAAAAAACCCCAAAACCGACCGAACCGACCGAATTCACACCCCTAATCACCATGATTAGATTATACCCATCAAGTGCCATTTTTTTGTTGACCAATCAAGTGCTATGTTTTTATTCTATTAAGTTTACAACTTTTTATATAAACAATTGCCTGTTACCCCCACCATTTGGTTCAAGTGATTAAGGGTATTCATGATCCTCAAGGTAATGAGTTCAAATCCTAGGGACAATGTCTCTAGGTATTTAAATGTTGAGCTACCCGTTTAGGGTTGACTAGTTTCAACTACGGGATTGATTTCGTTTAGAGGTTAAGGGTTCAGATCTCACTCCTCCCTCCATCTCTCTGACAAAAAAAAAAAAAATAATAATAATAATAGATAAAAAAATAAAAAATAAACAATTGCCTGTTTTGGGTATTATTAAACTTTAAAGCCCACATCGATTACCTGTTAAATGTTTTGGTTAATTATTATGATTCCGTTCCCATATTTTTAATTATTGAATTATATTTTTCTTCATAAATTTATGATTAAACTTAATTATTTTCTTCTTAGATTTTAGTGAAACTTCTAAGAATAATATGAGCACTATTTTAACTACATAACAATCCAATATTATAAATTTAATAAACTTGAAATTCATTATAATTTTAATAAATTTTCTACTTAAACAACTGTAAATAATTTTTAATCAATATTTTTTAACATCAATCTTTTGCTTTAAAAATAATTTATATAATATTTTTAATTTTAGTTGATGTTCATTCTAGTTGGGAAAATTTTAGAGTGACTTTAGTTTTTATTTACTTTGTACTTTTCACCATTGAATGAGAATGTATTGAACCATCCAATTGTGGTTATTAATAAAGTAAGATTTATTTTATAAAAAATAAAATAATTATAGATTACACCTTTTAGTTGATGACTATTTTAAAAATTCTGTTGTAATTTTAGCTGATAATTAGATAATAAAAATATTATTAATTTAATTTTCATTCTCTTATTAGTAAGCTTTAATTAAATATTTGAAGATAATAAAATTATTATTTAGTTTATATAACATAAATTCTACTTTCAAAAAAATTCATGCACTATTTTTATTAAGAACATTATGATTGTAATTAGTTATTAGACAAACAAAATCTTAATTAATTAAATTACAATATTTTTTAAAATAATAAAAGTATTACCTTATTTTTAGGAAAAGTCTTATCTACATTAGGTGTATTACACTCAATAATAAAATTTAAAATACATTAATTAAATATTTAAACTTAATCGATAAAAATATGATATTTATGTTCTATTTTAAACTCTACCGCTAAATGTATATGTCTCGAATATAGTAAGAATCCGCCTGTTTTTATACGAACCTAAATTTGCGGCGGACGAAACGTAAACTGATAAGTGGAGCAGGTGCATCGGCAGGATTCTTGTGAAGGAATCTGACTCCTTTTTTTTTTTTTTTTTACATTAATTTAATGGAAACAAAAATTCAGTTTTTACATTTTTAATTTTTTTACATTAATTTAAAGGACTCAGTACTCGTGAAAGGGAATCTTTTCTTTTACAATGGCATAATAGAAGCACATGCAAAACTACATTGTTTAAAAAAAAAAGTTTTATATTAAATGTTTATATAAATTTAAAATAAAAGTTAAAATAAATTTTTATATTAAATGTTTAAGAGCAGTGTCCACATTTTTAATTTTTTTATATTAATTTAAACGAATCATATCCCTATACAGATTGGAAAAGGAATCTTTTCTTTTGCAAAGGTATAATAAAAGCATGAGCCAAACTATATTGTTTCAACAAATTATATTAAATGTATGTGTATATATAATTGTTATATCATGGACTCCTGTCTACAATGTAACATGGACACATGTGTGCCAGATGAAAGACGCGTTTTTTTTTTTTTTTTTGTCATGTCAACTATAGTTTTTGACAGAAGTGCGAACAAGTCTGCAAAAGGTTAGTTAATAGTTTCACGTGCATCCTAGTTAAACATGATAATCATAAGCATTTAACATCGTTTTTCTTTTTTGTGTTTTGAACGAATGCAGAAAGAGAAGAAGCTTAAAGAGATATTGAGATGTGGGAACTGCATATTGAAGAAGTTCCAAAAGAATCAAGAAGAAGGTAGTTCAGATCATGTCCTGTATTTCTTCTCTCAAGTGGATATGAAGTTAGTATCAAGGGTCCTGAGCATGTCCAAGATAACGATAGACCAACTAATGTGGTGCAGCAACAAATTGAACATGATCAATTTTGTTAGTAGGAAGATACATGTAGAACCTTCATTTTTGCTCTTTCCTTGCTGATAGTATAATGTAAATAAATATTCTTCTTCCATAACTTGATCCTCGTTTAGGGAATTTTGATGAAATTTTAGAGCATTATTTTTTTTTTTTTTTTTTTTTTTTTTTGCAAATTAATTTTTAGAGCATTATTATATCTGCTAAAAAAAAAGTGGAAATTTTTGTTGTTGTTAATTTAAAGTGTACAAATTGCATCCTTTAAAATATGCCACATTTTCATTCATCAAATGTTAACCTGCATGTTCACCTTTATATTCATTGACCTTTATTTGCATGTTCACTAATTTTTACCTGCATATTCACTAATCTTTACCTGCATATTCATTAATATTTTCCTTTTATTTTTAATTGAATGAAAAACGTATTTTTATTTATCAAAAAATTATTTTTTTCTTTTTATTTTATTAATTAAAGTCTTTGAATTTAATCTTTTGTTCATGATTTTAGTCAAAATAAAATTTTTATTCATTAAAAAATTATTTAATTTTTATTTTTAAATTATAATAAATAAAGTTTTACTTGTATTTTTATTTTAGTTAAATATTGTAGTTCATTATTTAAATAATGTAGGTTCATAAGATAAAATATGTAGTGGGTTTGCATATCACATCTCACGAGCTTGAACTAAAAAAAATTAGTAGATATTGTTTTTGCCTATCCATAAGTTAAATTCATTGACATTCACATGTAGATTCACTGACCTTCACCTGCAGGTTCATTAGCTTTGACTTGCAGATTCGTTGGCCTTTTTGAACCTGAAGGTTCAATGATTTTCACTTGCATAATTGATCTTTATTTGCATGTTCACTGAACTTCACCTGCATATTTATTAAAATTTTCCTTTTATTTTTAATAGAAATGAAAAAATATTTTTTATTTATCAAAAAAATTATTTTTTCTTTTTATTTTATTAATTATAGTGGTTGAATTTAATTTTTTATTCATGATTTTAGTTAAATAAAATTTTTATTCATTTAAAAATTATTTATTTTTTTTATTTTGTAATTATAATAAATACGCTTTTACTTTTTTTTTTTAATTTTAGTTAAATAATGTAGGTACATTACTTAAATAATGCAGGCTTATAAGATAAAATATGTAATTTCATTACTTAAATAATGCAAATTCATTAATCTTCACCTACATGTTCATTGACCTTCACCTGCAGGTTCTTTGATCTTCACCTGCATATTCATTAATCAAATACTATAGTTTCATTACTTAAATCATGGAGGTCGATTAACTGATTATATTTTATTTAACAAATATTTTTTTTCCCTTTAAGGAACTAACACTTATTAACTGATCATATTTTCTAGATATATGAGATATGCACAAAATATTCATTTAGTGTGGCCCATCTAGTTGTAATAGCATGAAGGAAAAATTTGAATAAGATTGTTCACTGTAAGTTTCTTGCGTTTTTAATATCTTAACAAGACGTATTCCTCAGTGCTGCTCTAAAGCAATTTCAGCCGTGAACTGATTTGCAGATGAATGGGGTGTTATTATCCATTTTGTGCCTAGTATTCTGGGGTTATGTTATGTCTAACAAATTTTGTAAAATGAGCTTCACACGTTTTATTCCACTATAAAATGATTATATACAAAGTTCTTTATACAGCTGTTAACTAACAAATTCAGCTACTAACTAACCAATCAAGAAATGACACTTGTATAAATTAGTTACAAAAAAATCTATTGTGTATGTACATAAAACTAAGAAGAATCATTCTGGACCACTTGATCTGTTGAGTCTTTGCTGTAACCATGATGATCATATGATTTCTTTGAGCTAGCAGATGAGTTCTTTGAGCTAGAAAGTGAGTTGGATGACTTATATTCTGATAATCCTCCTTTGTTTCTAGGTTTTCAATCTTAGTGAATGAATCCTTCTTTGACAAAAAAAAAAAAATGGAACTACGTCACTAGACGGCTCAACTTTCGACAAAATATATTAATCATTTAAACTCTTAATATTTTCTCATTTTACTAGCTTAATATTTTTTTTTATTTAGATTGTAAAAGAAAAAATATTACATTTTGAGGGCCATTTTAAATTAATGATTTTGATTATTGACTATTATCATAAAGTCTGGATTATGTATTTCTTATGACTGGTATATGTATGATTTGATTTATTGCAATGTTTTTTTTTTTTTTGATCAGACAATGTTTTTTTAGCATAACGTTAAAACAGGTAGAACATGATAAGTCAAGGCTTTTATATACGTAAATATAAATATATATGCCCTTGAGCCTTTGGCCTGGTGGCCAAAGGTTTAGGGGTGTGAGGGAGAGGTTGGCGGTTCAATCCCTCCCTCTTTTCAACCTTTCTCCATAAATTTTAGGGATTGTGTTTCTAGGTGTTTAAATGTTGAACTATCCATCTAGGGTTGGCTTGATTCAGTCACGGAATCGGTTCCATTTAGAGGTTGTAGGGTTAATCTCCTCACCTCTATTCCCAAAAAAAAAATATATATATATAAATATATATGTTCTGTTTCTGGTCTTGTTGTAACCTGGGCCTGGGGGACCTGCCATTTTTATCCAAAAATAGCTGTAAATTAGCTAAAGATGTACCACAGACATTGACTGTTCTGTGAGATTGATAGGTCGTACTAGTCTTGTCCATAGACTCGCTACTGTTTAAGCACTAAAGGTCTCTGTCTTTGTTAAAAAAAAGAAAAAAACTTTCACTTTATATATTTGAAGGGGTTTATTATAATTATGCTAAATTGGAGACTTAAATTGCGTGAACACGGATATAGAGATACTAGAAATAGAAATACTGAAAAAATAACTTTTAATTAGGGTGTATATCTTTTAAATTAAAGTATTTTTTTTTTTTTTTTTGACCAGGAAGATGAGAGGGAAGAAGGGATCGGAATCCTTAATGTCTAAATGAAGTCAATCCGATGACTGAACCTAACCAGTGCGGGTAGCTCAACATTGAAGTATTTAGATAGTACCAATGTGAAAAACGAAAATACAAACAGATAAACAAAGCACACTTTCAAATGTAATTTATACTACATTTTCATTCTAGTTACTACTAGATATTATGTAGATTAACACTTTTTGTCCTTAACTGATCTGCAGGAGTAATTTAGTACCTCCTATGTGCAAATAAGAACTGATCTGCAGCACTATTGAGGTACCTATTAGATATTGCAGAGGTCTTATGTTCCAAATTTTATGTTCGCTATTCATCATTATCGGCAAGAGATACTAAAAATAATTATCTTATCCTATAAATTTGATTCTTCCATAGAAATATTCAAATTTAAAGGCACACAATAATTATCTCCTAAAAAATAAATTATTATTTTGAATAGCTATGTATATATTTGTATGTCCGCATGCGTGTGCTATTCATGCTTTATCTCTCACGCTAATAAATTTTTTTTTCAGGAAATACGATGATGAAAATTAGAACAAAGGATATTTTTTTTTTACTATGAAATATTCTTACATAGAAATTGAGTGGATTCTTTATGTTAAATTCCAAAGCATTTAATATGCATTATTAATATGGGGGTGGTAATTAAATATGCATCTTCTATATACAGTACATGTTTTTTTGTCCTATGCCTTCTCCAAGCAACAGTTTAGAGTTTGTAGATAGACGCAATAAGTGAAATGGGGAGAGTTGAATTAAAAGTTTGGATTGAGTTGAAAGGAAGATGATCCAATCCAAAGTTTCCACTTACACTTTTTTTGGACAACTTGAAAGCTTACACTTGTTCTTTCTATTATGCAGAAGTGTTATAGTACTCAGTGATGTACGTAGCTAGCGACACACTGGAGCTGACAGTAAGGAACATTGACTCAATTGCTGCCCAGTTAAAAGTTTGGATTGAGTTGAAATTAAAAGTTTGGATTAAAAGTTGAAATTAAAAGTTTGATCCTATCCACAGTTTCCACTCTGCATCTGTAGCTCATAGCCAATGTGAAAGCTTACAAGCTTACACTTTGGTTCTTTCTATTATACAGAAGTGTTATAGTACTCAGTGATGTATGTATCTAGCTACACTTTGGAGATGACAGCAAGGAACATTGACTCATTTGCTGCCTCTCTTTTCACATGCAGTCAAATCCATCTTTCTTTTAACTTCTTTTCACCTTCAAACTTTAATACAGTACTCCAAAATATGTGATCATCAATCACACACACACACATGGATGGATAAATCTTTATCAATTATACATTGCAAAAGACAAACAAAACAGAACAAATTCACCAAAATTTTTTTTTTTTTGGGTTGTGATCAGCTGCACTTGTGAGACAAAGGGATGGCAAACACAGTCTGAATCATGCTTATTCACCGCTTGCTTGTCACATGTATTGCCCATACATAGACAATATGACTTATTTCACCAAGCATTTATTTCTTGTATGTCCAGTGGGACCTTTTTTTTTTATTTAATTAACTATTTTTGAAAAATATGAGACTCATTTTTTATTGAAATGAAAAAAATTTGCAGTAAATAACAAATACAACAGTAAACATAATCGAATTTAGAAAAATACTTATATAAGTAATAACTCAATAAAGCTAAAATGGGTATACTTTCTTCTTCGATAAATTTAATAAATTATTGTAAATAATGAAATTTAAACTCCCAACTCCATGATTTAAAGATATCTCTAGTGGTATATTTTTTTATATAGTTATGTATTATTTAAGTGTTTAAATAATCATTTCATAAGTTGAGAATACGAACTGATAAAAAATATCAAGTATAAAAATTATAAATGTATTAGATTGAGGATATATTTTCTTCTAGAACATCCATAAAATTAATTAATTATTTTTAAAATATTGAAATATGAACTCATAATTCTATAATTTAAAGATGACCCTAGTAGATATATTTGTATATGATGGATGACATATAGTTATGCATATTTTTTTTTTTTTGTCATATGTATACTTTTTTTTTCTTTGGCCTAACGGTAATTAGGGGAGGGGGAGCACAACTTTGGGGATGCAGGGTCTCAAACTCAAGAGGCACTGGAAAAAAATACAACTTTAGAGACGCAAGATCTCAAACTCAAAACTTTGCGATGCCTGTGGAAGAGATTGGCCAACTGGCCAAGCTGCGCAGACTTGGTCATACATATAGTTATGCATATAAATTCTGAATATCTGACATAAGCATGATGACTCTGTCTCATCACATGTACACCCCGAAGTTGTAGTTCTTGTTTTAAATAAGCCAGTTGCTATCAATGGCTAGATAAATGAAGCTAAGATATGTAGGAAATTGACACTCCAAGGCCATCAACATGCAACGTATAGTAGGGGACCTCTGTTACATCTGCGTGCGGCCTAGTCAAGAGCTTGTTCCATAAGCCAAAATCATAGCATTCATCATTGATTGCATATTGAATGGAAAAAGTTTTTGCCAAGGTTGGATTTTTTCGAGCTGGAATTGAATAATGGGGTTTGAAGGAAATTAATTTTTATGTTGCAAAAATAAATAATCAGCAACCTTGTTCCATGCTATTATATAAAACCATTCATCTTCGCCAGATGGTATTTATACTGCAGGATTAATCTGACGATAAATGCATATTTCAATTTGAATAAATTTTTTTAAGTGTGACTTTTGGAAATAAAATAATTATTGCACATTGTTAAATGAATTAATTAATGAGCATAATTATTGTCCATTGTTAAATCAATTAATTAATGAGCACATGCTATTGTCATATATATTTTTTTTTTGGTCATAAAAAAATATGCTATTGTCATATTCTGTTCACATCATTATGTACTAATTAATATTAATTTCGTGCTGTATATATTCGGCTTAGCCTAAGAAGCCAATTGCGAGGTTGTGATCTAAGCGTGACGATTCTCACCCATCACAGGCTTCTTCAGCTGCTGCCAAGTATTCTGATGTGTGAATTGTGAACCTTAAGCCAGAAAATGACCATCTTCCTTTTTTTTGTTTTGAAAATGACCCTCTTTGAATACAATGCTAGAAGCACATAGAAGAGGTACTCCTCAACAACAGCTTATCCTTATACATCAGAGAGAACAAACTGGACACACATGAAGAGGAAGTTTTTATTTGATCTGTTATATCTCTGGAATTAAGTTTTGAATTCAGCATGTATATGCTTGAAGAAGTGTTTTTCTTCCATGTGAAGAGCGGAAAAGTGAAAAAAAAAATTGTCAAGGCAAAACTCTTGTTAGTGATCTACTGTTAGTTTTGTGTGCCATACACAGCAAATGGATATATTTTAGAAGCTACATTGAAAAGAGCAATGCATGCATCTAAAATAGAGCAGAAAAATAGTGGTCACCCCCAATTTCTTACACTCAACTGATGCACATTGGTCCTTCTATATTAGGTTTAAGTGTCAAATGCAAAGCCTGACCAAAAGACAGACATCATCGTTTTATCATATCAGCTAAAGTTAAAACATCAGCACTCAGCACTATCACAGTAAGAAGCAAAGTTCTAGATTAATGCCATTGGGCTAATAGCATCCCATTGGTCAAGTGCCTGCATCGTAGAGTAAGGATTAGCAGTTCCAACCCTTAAAACCCCGTCCTTTAAAAACTTTCCGAATGAGTAAGTTGTGTTCAAAACTATGGTGTAAGCATAACTAAAGTTTACAATTACATGTGTAAATGTCATGCAGAAAAGTGATTGTCGCCGTCAACTTAAAAAGGAAGAAGGAGAAATGACCAAGAACTCAGAAACTCATCTAAACTTATTGTTTCCAGTAGTTAGAAAACAGCCTTTTGGCTCCCTTCTAATGTAAAAGAAAATATAAAGAATGTCTCAATCTAACAGTTGTTTGGCTGTTTGGATGTTCACAATTCCTGCCTTTTAGCAGTTCAATGTAAGGAAATCTAAATGAGGTGATTACTAAAAAATAGTACACCATAAAGGTTGAAGTGGCTTTTCTTTCTTACCCTTTCCTTCTTTTGGGACTTAAAACAAAGTCGTCGTCGTCATCATTGTCATTAATGATTCTCTTCTTGGGTTTTAATTCACCATTTTTTGACGCCTGCTGCTGCTTCTGAGAACTTTCTGGTTTACTAATTGGTTTGGCGGACTTAACTGGAGTTCCCAATCTTTGCATCTTTTGCTTTCTTTGTTTCTTTTCATATGCCCTTTTTGCTCTCTCAGGAGATAGCAAGCCGTGTTCCATCATCCTACAAATTAAAACATGCCATGCCTTTGAAATTATCTAGTGATGGGACATCGACAAAATCAGAATAATTATTGCAAATGAAACATAGGATATACAGCAAAATAATAATAATAATAAAGAAAGCAAAGTACTGATTTTTGCTCTGCAAAGAGAAGAAATCTAATATTTTGGTATCATTGAGCTTATGTCTCACATGATTGCTGTTTCTTAAAGTAACACACTTTATAGTAGATCTTATTCCATAGAAATACAGGGTCTGAAAAGAACTATCATTAAGATTACCCTACTATGGGAGTACGGAAATTGACAAGTCTATACAAGCTAGTCAGCTCATTCTACTAGTTCAACAAATTATCCATGGATGATTTAACTTAGAACAAATCCTAGTGAAGGATGTGAAAGAAGTTTATCCATTACAGTAATCTATGAAAGAGCATAAGTTCTCATAATTCATAAATCACTAGTTAGAATTCAGGCTATGGATTTTTCCCATACTCTTGTCATTCACTTTGTGTGCACTTCCAGCCACGTTTGAGGTTGCAAACTAGAGGTATTACAATTCACTGTAGCAATGGAGGCATTTTGTAATCTTGAAACTATTGTGCAAATGCCCGTGAAGGGTGGCCTATAATGGATGACCTTACTTGTAAGAAAATTTTGGATCTTAATACAACAGAAATTATTCCAAACTATGAACAGAAGTCAGTCTGCTAGATGTGATGTTGTTTAAGAATCCAGGACCAAGTGCAATTTTGTGTCAGAAGGCTAACAACCCAACTCAAATAAGCCCTACCCAAGGTAATAGGGGTTGGCTATACAGATTCCTTAATCCTTATCTTCACTAAGAATGATTTTGAACTACATCTTTGAGGAGATGTAAAGCCACTAGATCATCTGTTTAGAAAGGCGCAATGATAATCTAAGTTTTGGATTGAGATTGAGCAGGTTACCCAGGCCAAATCAGCCTTGTCTGTATGAATAATAACAGAAGCATCACTGATCAAGCTCAAAGATGTTCTGATTGCTTGAGAACTCAAAGCCAGGCAGGAAAATCAAATCCCAGTAAGAATTTTGATCTAGTCTAGCTCCAAGCCTAAAAATGTTCTTCATTCTTTGCATTAGATCAGATCACAAAAGGGTTCACAGAATCCAAATTTTACAATTTGTACCTATTAGGACACAGCAGCAACTACTTTGCGTTCTCTGAGCTCGTAGATCATACTTACTGAAGAGGTCAAGCATTGTTTTTATGTAAATTTGTTTAGGTGACGCATCCACATGATTATGAAGCCATGAGGAAAGGCTCCGGCAGAGGAAATACACTTGTATATCATCATTAACCACATAGGATAACTAATATCCAAATGTTTCCTTTATTTTCATTTTTAGTGAAATTTTGGGGAAAAAAAGGAAAAGAAACAGCTATAGTTAAGAAAATTATTTAGCTGTATGACATACAATCTTATCTTAGGCATGCTGAAGCATTGTATCTATTAACTTTTCTAAAACAAACTGATATGTACTGCATCTATTTTAATGACAATATACATAGAATTATAAGTACATTATTATGAAGGAACTCTAAATCTTCAGGCAGGGGAAATAGAACTATGGATGGCTAAAATATCATCATAATCATTGCAAAGGACCACCTTGCTCTGCTCCCCACCCCCCATGATCCAGTGAAAGAGTGGAAAAGATATTTGCACGCTAACTACTGTTATGTAACTAATGATTGGTCCGAAATGAATAAAAAAAAAAGGAAAGAAAAAATAATAGTCATTATTGGTATTCTTAACATAAAGAAAAGTGTGGGATCCATTAAGATTCAAAGGAGAATGTATACTGTCTCATTCAGCAAAAAATTGATATGCCTCAAACTAAAAGTGTCAAATGTTGACTTTAATCGACATGAATATCAGACTAAGTTCATGACAGTAACAGAATTACATTTAGCTCTTTCAAACAGAATCTGTTATATGCTTAAACTAATGCAGCCACATCATTATAAGAAACAACTCAAAGATGACCATGCCCTCAGAGTGGCAGAAGTTGCCATGGGTTAAAAGCTCAAAAATTCAAACTCTTCATGCGGAAGTAAACAACAATAAAACTAGATTGTGTGGTAATAGAAGCCAGAAACTTTGAAGTCGTTAAGAATCACTCAGTTTGGAGTCATGCTTCATTGAGTAATTCCTCCAAAAATCATTTGACATAATCAGTCATCAATGGTTGAAAATTTTCTGCTCAAGGATGGGGATATTTTCATGTCTTTGGTATGCATTAGGTTCACTAAGAGAGAAATAAGACCAATGAGAGCTAAGAAACGAGTTGATTGAGAGGCAAGAAAGAGGTCCTTTTTTGAGCATCTTACTTAGGGCCAAGAGATAGTGTCTATGGTTACAAAATCCCAATGAAGAGAGAAATGTAACAACAAATCAGAACATGTACCAAGCCCATTCAAAGTTACAGATGCCAAGATAGCTATCTATCTCAGGCAGGCAATCACAGGAAAAAGAGAGAGGAGAGGGGGGGTGGTGGGTTTAAAACACCTTGCTTGCTTGAAGAAATGTTCAAGGCAAACAATTTAGAGAAATAGATGCTGTGAGCCCATGGTGGATGCTTCTTATTGTTCCTCAAGAAGCCATGTGCCATGACATGAGAGCAATAAAGTAAAAATTACGTGAAGCTGGCCTCAAACAAGACAATAAGACGATAAAGGCTTGCAGAAGCAGAAGGAAAAAATGTTACCGTTTGATCACATATTGTTCAACCCACTAACACTTAATTAAAGACAAACTGCAGTGTCTGTTCATGCAGGAACCATAAAGAATACAGAACTACCAATCATGTATTCAAAGATGTTGGAGATGTCAAATGATATAACTTGATAATTTTAAACATCTCACCCCAAACCAATAAATGTTTTAAGAAAACAATTAAATGAATACAAAAAAGATTAAGATTCATCTCAAACTTAAGTCCTGCTAAAAGAGAAGGAAAACTCACCAAAATTCGGCCATTTCACTACTAGGTATCTGTTTAGACAATGACTCATAGAATATCCTAAGGGGTTCCCTCTGCCAACAAAAAGCAATAAACACTTGAATCATTTCCACTTCATCAAATAACATTCAAAAAGAGGAATTTCAGAAATCAAAAGTCCAAACCTCCTCAGGAGGATCAAATTTTTGGCCAGGCAAGGTAAACACTTTCTTCTCCCTCACTCTAGTTTTTGTTGTTGGTTTTGCTGTGGTTGTGGCTGTCTTAGATGAACTGGATGTTGTTTTCGATTTTACCTTCAAAATCCAAACAAATGACAAGAAATGAAAAATCAACATAATCTAAGAAATGATAAGAGAAAAAAATACGATGCTTTCACCTAACCATGAATAGCACAGTAATATTAGCACACCTCAAATCACACAATTCACAGCAAATCAATAAAACTGATACGAAATTGCCACGTCCAAATCAACAAATTAATCACAGACTGAAAATCATAGCTTTCCTAAATACTATATCAATCATTCATTGACTCAATTTGCAAATAACAAAATTACTTGAATGAAATTAGAAAAAAATATCAGATACCCAGATGCCCAAATGATCAAATTAACAAATCAAACAAAGAAAAAAAAACTTGATAAAAAAACAACAATTAAACAAACAAAATCTTAAAGAAAAGGTAGAAGCTTTTTAAGATGGGCACCTCTGTTTTAGTAGCAGTTGATACAGATTTAAGCTTCGAATCAGAAGCAGGTTGTGGCTTGCTAGAAATATCAATCTTCTTCTTAATAGAAGAAGAAGAAACTATGTTCTTCCCCTTTGAAGAACCATCTTGAAAACTGCTGGGCTTAACCTTTGTCACTATACTCTGCTTTGTATTTGTGGCCATGTCTCTATCTTTCTACTCTCTTTACACCATTAAAGACCCTTTTTTCCTATTGATCTCAACAATCAGATTAAGCCCTTTTCATCACCATCATCATCTTCTTCTTCTTCTTTGCTTTGAAGAATCTATGAAGCTTAAAAAAAAAAATTAAAAAATAAAAAATAAATAAAAAAAATTAGTTAGGTAGAAAAAAATGTAAATTTTGCCGTTTATTGCCGTTTAACTGCTTTTAAGATTGTCGGGTAGTTGGTTTAACGTCCGCATTACTAGGTTGTACCTTGTGCTTAGTCTGAAGTACGTAAAGTTGATTTACATATTTGCCCTCACTGATTATAACGTGGATAAGATTCCATAGATGGTAACGAAGGTTATTATAGTTAACGTAAGAAGTTTGTTGTGTGGAGAGTGTTTATGGTACAAGCAATCACCCTGTAATAAATGAATCGATGAATGAGATTTCGAGAAGGATATGATCGGACGGCGAAAATGGGGTGATCTACGGAACTCATTGTGGTAACGGTCATTGTGCAGCTGAATTTCGCAGCGTGGTATCATTTTGCACTGATTTTAACGTCAGTCAATTGCGAACACGTGATGGATTAGTTATGGGTAAATTTGGATTTTCCTTTTTCTTTTGATTAAAAAATTGTAAAATTTTTCATTATGGTCCGATTCATATTATATATTTTATTTATTTATTTATTAAACTTAATTACTTGGCCAATTAGAGATGGTTTTATTTTCCTCGTGAAAATTATGAATGTTTAAGCCTCCTTTTTTGAATATAATTGGCTATCTTTTCGTATAATTCATAGCCCGTTGAACTTCCACTAAAAAAATAGTTATTTTTTATTACTTACCATAAACGTAATAAAATTTAAAACATTCGATCATGAAAAATTAAATTTAAAATCTCCATAATTTTTATGAGTAAAATAATAATTAGACCACCTCTAATTCACAAATTATATATTATTTACTTAATATCAATATATAAACTTAATATTTTTTATATTTAGCACCATAAGAAAAGTTAATTGATTAAGAAAGTGTTTGGTTCAAATGAATTCCATAAAATTTTATGGAATTTATTTATAAATTCAAGTGAGTGCGTTTGGTTTAAATGAAAACTTTGTAAAATTTATTTTTAATTCTAACTTCTTAATCTTATATAATTGCTTAATAATAAATTCATTTTATTGATGAAATGTGTTTAGTTTAAATGAATTTGAAATTTATTTGCAAATGAATTACATTTAAAATTCATTTAGAAATGAAATGAATTTCTTAATAGAATTGAACCAAACAATGGGTAATAGTGTATTTGATTCAAATGAATTCCACAAAATTTTATAAAGTTCATTTACAAATTCAGTAAGTGTGTTTGGTTTAACCCATTATTTAATTCAATTCCACTAAGAAATTCATTTCATTTTCAAATGAATTCCAAATACAATTCATTTTTAAATGAATTCCAAATTCATTTAAACTAAACATATTTCATTAATAAGGATTGATTTGGTTTCAAACAATTTCACAAATTTAAAAAGTTGGAATTCAAAATGAATTTTATAAAGTTTTCGTTTAAACCAAACATATTTACTTTAGATTTGCAAACGAATTTTATAAAATTTTATAAAATTCATTTCAACCAAACAAATTCTTTGTAAATTTATTTCTAATTCCAACTTTTTAATTTTGTAGAATTGCTTAACACTAAATCAATTCTTATTGATAAAATATGTTTGGTTCAAATGAATTTGAAATTTATTTGCTAATAAATTCTATTTAAAATTCATTTGAAAATAAAACGAAGAATTAAATCAAATAAGAAGTAAACTACCATAAAATTTTATAGTAATATGATCTTTTAGTAAAATAACCCATCTCAACTCACTTTGCCTCATAATTGCCTTATAAAAAGGTAAGAAGCATGGAAAGAGCGTAAATTTTGCATTTTTTTCAGTTTGATTGACCCTCATTTTTTTTTCCGTGGCTGAGACAAAAGATGCATGTGAGAGATGAATCAGATATTTGTTAGGTAAAAAACACTTTATCGCTCGCTTGCTACTTCACATGCCCTTTACCCCCCCACCCCCTTCTCTTTTGTGATTTGTGATATGGAGAAAGGACAAGGAGTGCGTTCCCTTCACTCTTCAAAGGGAAATAGTTAAAAGGTTGATTGATTGACTTCTTGTCAAGAGGTCCAGGGTATGAAAAAAAGAATAGCTATATTTGTTCAGGAGTAGAAATAAGAAGTTGTCATCATTGCTATGTCTTTCAGTCTCTATATAACAATATACAGACTACCATGTGTTAATGGGTCATTTCAGCATTGTTCTTTGTGGTTGTAGATTGCTGAAACATTTCTCATTCAAATCAATCAATATACAAAAATAACTAAGTTAAGCAGGTCTCATTTGAAATACTCTGTTGTACCAAACTGAGTGAAGAATCATATGAAATAAATCATACTTTACAGGCTCAGAATGCCAAAGAAAATGTTGTTGTACCTTTTTAACTCTCTTGTGCATCTCCACATATCTCTCCTCCGAGATTGAGAGGAGTATGTTCTTCAAATTTGGGATATCCTTCTCCAACACAAAAACAGCAAAGGATTCCCAGTTCAAGATCTCAAAAAATGGAGGCACATAGTTGTCGGATATTATAACAGGCACGCACTCATAGAATATTGACTCGACTATTCGTGGGCTGTTGACTTCATGACCTCTTGGGCAAATGCAATACTTGCTGCTTTTCATGTATTGAATGTAGTTTGTGTTGCCTTTCACATGTGGCAATGGACCAAATATTTTCATATCCGGGTCTTTGTTCTCCCAGTACTCTAATAGAACTGGCCTGACATAACCGTGAATATTACCAGCAAAGAAAGCAAGGATAGGTCTCTCAGAAGGAGGGTTGCCTTCCATGTTTTTGAGAGGATTTTGGGCTGAGCGCACATATGTTTCTGGTAGAGACACATCCTTGCCTATGCTGAAGCCTACATCAATATCAGCATTGCAGAGAGCTCTGATGCAATTTAGCATGCGCCCCCTAGTTTCAGCTGGTGCCTGAAAAAATACTGTTGATTTAGAATTGATTGCCACAGAAATGCTTCATAACAAAATAATCGCAAGCTACTTGAACTGCTAACTAAATAAGCTGGAAGCTGGAAGCACAAATCTTTTACAAGTTTTGTCTGAAGAAGAAATACCTTCCGGGAAATTCAGTGAGATCTACATTAAAGATCTAACAGACAATTGATTCAAAACCAAAAACAGAGCATAAAATCAGGTGGAAAAATATACCCAATCATGGCATGCAGCAACAAAATGATCTGATCCACCAGTTCTGTTCCAGAATGAATATTTTGCTGCTATCATATCTGTATAATTTCTCATATACTCAATAAGGTTGTTACGACTGTGTGATTTGCGTACATAGAGTGTTAATTCTAGAAGTCTTGAACTAAAAGGAACGTAAAATAAATGAGCTTCTTTGGGGTCTTTTGTAACAAATTTTTTGTCAGCTTCCATGAGCTTTATGAACCATCCTTCTGATGCATATATTCCCTCTAGTATTGACTGATGGAAGATGGGTTTTTCTCCTTCTTCGTAGATGTAAACTTTGAGCATATTCTCCATCAGTTCATAACTCCTGCAAGTATAACCTGATTCAGAATTCCTAAAAGTTGCACGCAAGTACTATAATCAACAGTAACCAAAGTGCTAGACAGTAGCACCTGATGGTCCTTGTAAGATATTAAACTTTTAGATATGCCTAACAAGCTCCTAACTAAGGCAACCTTAGTTTGCCAATCGAGAAATTTATCAAACTGGTGGAGCGGATGAGACTAAAAGAAAATGGATAGTTGATTCTTCTAACTGCCATTGATCCTAATATTGCCAGCCCAATCTTATACTACATTGATTTCCTTCAGAATTTAGCCATGCTTAACAACATGTTTTTTCTTGGGATAATTAAGAATTGGAACAGATATAGATCGATAGGACAACAACCAATATAGAATTGACAACATACCTTTCAAACATTGAAACATTACGATAGATAGATCCATGAAGTATAGTGTCACTCTTTATGACAGGTGCATTCTCAATCTGTGATTTTGCAAACATCACTTGCTTATCAACCTCTAACAGCCATTGTGATCTCTAAGAAAACATTGAGGATGAAGGGGGGAGTTAAATCAAAATCTGGCAGAAAGCCTACTCCTGGAACCAAAATTCGGATTCAGAGCCCTTACATACCACAGAATAGGAAGAAGCGTATCTCTGGCGCAACAAATCATTCATTTGAGATATGGAGAACACTTTGGTCGGTGGCTTCTTCGACTTCTTCGTGATAGAAGCTTTAGATGCAGAAGAACCACCGCTAGAAACAGAATAATTACTAATCAATAATCCAGAATTCCTATCTTTCTCAAGCACGCCTGAGCTTCTATTCTTGTCTAACGCAGAAGCAACAACTTCGGTAACATTCATAAAGGAAATAGAGGCATTGACTGAATTCCCACCCTTCTCTAATATCAAACTTTTGTTTTGCACTACATAATCTTCTGATGAATTTCCATTAGAAACTAATCCAGAAACGTTAATTGGACTTCCATCACCATCTGCTACATAATTATTTTCTTGCTTGGCATCACTACTATTAGTAATAGTTGAATTTGAACCATTAAAAAGGGGGTTACTACTGCTATCTACTAATTTAGAATTTGATGATGATGAGTCTCTAGGGATCAAACTGCTACTATTGTTGAAAACAGAAAATAGAGATAGAACTCTACCATATGGAAATTCAAAGTACTGAACGACTATAACTAAGGCAAAAATAGCTCCCACTAAAAAAATTAATCTCCTGACGTCCGATGGATATAGAAATCGAAACCCTTGATCCATTTGACATGAAATGAAAGATTTTGCCCTTCAAAAGACCAAACTAACAATAAAAATCGGTTCTTTCAGACCTGCAAAAAGTAAAGAACGAATCTTTAGTCGTAGCATGAATAATTAGCACTACCAATCATCTGGGTTCTGAGATCCAAAATCCATGCGAAGAAAATTTATTAAAAAAAAGTGCATTGAAGATCATGATCACCGTAAGTGAAATTAAAAAGTAAAGATTTAAAGGGAGGTGATTAAGAGAAATGCCGCCGACAACAGAAAGTGGGGAAGATATGAGAAGTAATGGTTGATAGTGTTAATTACATGAACAAGAACAAGATCAAGAACATTGAATGAGGACAGTACCTTCGACTTCGGTAATTTTTGCAGTAGATCATCAGGGGAGGAGATTTTCACCTGCTGGGGAGAGCTAGACCTGTTAAAAAAACGAAGAAAATTTGTATATGTACAGAAATTTTATAATAATTCCGGCTGGCAAAACTTTTTAATGGATTTTTAATTCATCAAACTAATATATATATATATATAAAAGTTAAAAAAATAATATACAGTGAAAGATTGAGTAGTGTGGTATAATTTCTACGAAATATTAATATATTAAAAAAATTATATATACTGAAAGATTTAACAGTCTAATCGTATAATTTTTACAAGACATTAATAGATTAAAGATTTGATTCTTGTCTCTATTTCTTGTTTAAAAAAATTTATATGTAAAATAAATTATAATATATATTGGTGAAATTAGTTCTATATCTAAGACAATATATATATTACATAATAAATTAGGATTATTACATTATTCTAACATGAACTTTAGTCATTTTCGCTAAACTATCTTATTTTTGAAATTATGATGAATTGATATATATGAATTTTTCGATTTATTGTAAATCTATCAACGGTTTAAAATAGCATGTGCCTATACTGACTTAACACGCTGAGATGACATACATGTGTGTAGGCGGAACTGGGTATGAATGTTTGAATGTCCACCCGACCTTGCGATCGGCCTCCATTAGTGTTTTGTGTTTTATTACCTTTAATTATTCAATTATTTCCTTATTAACATGCAAATTATAATTGCCTTCGAACAATTTGTCAAATTTTACATTAAAAGTCCAAGTTTGCACATTAGTCCCATTTCATGCATTGGGTCTAAACATCCATCAAGAATAATAATTTACAACCATACATTCCAAATGAACAGGGAAAAGATTAAGGATTACAACGCTTTGCTTCAAATAAGAGAGAAATAAACAAAAAATATACTAAAATAAACCACAATACACAGATAATATATAGAAAATAAACCAGAAGTATACTGAAAATAAACCATCGTGAAATCCTCTCAAGAACTAATTAAAGGAACCAATTCCCCTTAATTGGAGAATCATTTGGGACTCCTGCAATAAAAAAAGTCAATCTCCCAAAATACAAAAGAAATTCTACAAGATAAAACATGAAGTTAGTTTGTGGATCGAATTAAACACAGATAAACAAGAAAAGGAAAACACATGAGCACTAACCTAACCAAATGTTAAAGCAAAGCAATCATACATGATAGGTCAAGAATGTACGAAGCATAGAACTTTCGAGAAAGCAAGCAGAATAATTATATAAAAAAAATACTAAAACAATGTTGTATCGCCCTGTCGGAATGGCGATCGCCTCTTGACCAAGAGGCAATTGCCTCTCAGCCAGGCACTACTACACTAACAAGCTTTCTTTACTTCTACGTAAAGCAAAGAAATCATAAACAAGCAATTAAGATCCTACATGAATACTAAATGTTCTCAAATCATCATGCTATTTATATAACACAAGAAATACAAAACATTCAACAATCTAGAGAGTAATAAACAAGAGAAAAGAAACTCTATGAAAACCAAGAACTCAAAAGCTTAAAAAAAGGTTCTTACTGATCAAATTAAGTTTGATGTCCCTAACTTGGCCCTCGGAAGCTGGTGGTGGATTGAAATCACCTTCAAATGCAAGAATTCCTACTTCTCCTTCAAGAATGAGCTTTTTCTAGCACAAATCCCCTCTTCCTTCAAGAAGAACCCCCTCTCTTCTTCAAGAACGTCTCTCCTTTTCTTCTCTCTGTCTTCTCCTGCTCCCTCAGTTGCTAAGCTCTTTCTCTAGAATTCCTAACCTCTTCTCTCCTCCTTCCTTTTCCTATTTAAGCTCCCAAGACACTCCCCATAACCCTACTCTCTTTCCCATCATCACCTTACCTCTTAGCCCTTCTCTTTTGCCTCAAAAATGGACTTTTTTACATAGTTGTTGCAGAGCAAGGTCAGGTGGGACCAGCTACTTATTGTCATTGACATGCTGCATTTAATGCAGCAGCAAGTGGACTGTAAAAGAGGCGATCGCCTCCTCGCCCTCCTGGCCAAGAGGCAATCACCTGTTGGTGAAGAGGCGTCGCCTCTTCAGCAGTTGGGCTAGGGTTTGAATACTGGGCCATGGACTCGGGCTTGGTTCTGGGTACTAAAGGGGTTTGAGCCTATTCAAAAAGGATTTTCGGATTTCTCTTGCATTTGAAGATCGAATTTTCATCATTGGGCTTCCGTTGCAGGCCGATCAAACCGAATATCCACAGTTCATCCCCTATCGTGGGCCGACCGAACCAGGTGTCTATAATGTGTAAATTATTTACTGATATGAAAATTAGAAGAAAAATTGATAATTTTTCAATCCTTAACTTTCATCTTATTTGCAAATATATCCTTAACTTTCATAATCTTTGTAGTTCTATTAACTTCACTAATTATTTCAATTCAATCTAATTTTATACGATAGTAGTGTATCTTCTCTAAATATATTTGTAAAAAAAAAAAAGAAAATAGACCAATGGATTTGAGAAGCCGTTTGCTAAAATATATCCTTACTTCTATCATGTAAATTTCAAAATTTTAATTAATTATTTTTTAGGTATCAAAATCTTTTCTAACCCAAATTAGTGTATCTTTTTTTTTTATTTCTTTTAGTTCAATTATAGTTGTTATATTAAATTTTATCACAATCACTTGATTTTATTTATTATTTTAATAAATTGAAATCACAATCAAGTAAAATAAAATCCAACAAAAATTTTAAATATATTTTTATGAATATATTTGAATAAATTTTTTATAAAAATATGTACATGAACATATAAAAAAAATCAAATCTCTAAATATAATATAAAATTAGATAAAATTGAAATAATTAGTGATGTTGATAGATCTGCAAAGAAAATGAAAGTTAAAGATATATTTGTAAATACGATGAAAGTTAAGAATAGAAAAATTATCAATTTCTTCTTCTAATTTTTACATAATCAAATAATTTACATATGTA
>CATIWK010035029.1:0-31079 GCA_949634005.1 Mallotus japonicus | reverse complement strand
CTTAAAAGTCTAAAACCGTGAAACCACATGGTGATTTTCCATACTTTTCCCATATAATAATGTTTGAAAAGGTGGAACTCAACTAATCTCACCTCCCTCTCTTTCCTTTATGGTGTTGAGAGTTAACCATTTCATCTAATTGTTAAAGAAAAATTGTAAAATGTGAACAACAAATTAAGAGTAGTACTCAGTTACTTGTCTAGTTTAATTTAAGATTTTTTTAGTTGCAATATGAAAGGACCATTAAATTAATGAATTAAAATTAGGGTGAGCATTCGGTTCGGTCAATTCAATTAGTTTCGTTCAGTATAATTATCCGATTAATTCGGTTCAGTTTTCTTTTAAATTTTGTTTAGTTCGGTTCTGTTTTCTATATAAGTATTTTGATTAATTGAAATAACTGAATTTTTATTTTTATTTTTTAAAAATATTTTATATAATATATAAATAATAATGATAATTTAAATAGTAAAATAAATTATAATTTTGAAAATTTGGTTTTAGTTTGATTGGTTCAATTTTTTGATATAAAAATTTAAGTTAATTTAGTTTTCTGAAAAATTCAGTTCGGTTCAATTTTTATATTTAAAATTTCAATTAATTCAGTTTTGAAGAATTTCATTTTGATTTTGACTGAATCAACTCAATGCTCACATCTAATTAAAACTATCAAATTTTAAAAAATTAAAATAAATTTATAAAGAATAATAAATATTGGGATAACATATATAATAATAGAGTATATAATTTTGGCCTTTATTTTGGCACATATGATCATCCACTGATAGATAAACTACATCAACAATCACCAAACTTTGGCACATATAATATAATCATCCGCTGATCAATGGACTCAAATCCTCCAAAATTGTATTTGAAAAAAAAATAATAAATAATAATAATAATAATAATCTCATAGCTGTAGTATGAAGCAACATTATTCTACTTTTTGTATTAAAAATCAAAAGAAGTTTTATTAAAAAAAAAAAACTTTATCAGTGAGATTCTGGGGCCTTGAATGCTTGAAAATTCTGATGCTTTCTCTGCTCAGTGATATTCCCAATGTCTACCCATAGTCACTGAAAATTAATAACAATTGAAGTAGCATAATCTAATTAATTACTAAATAATTAAATAAAAAAAACCTTCTAAATGCTACTAACTATTCTTCTTGAAGGAAGCAGATTCTAGAATCAAATTTAAGCTAAGCTTACCCCTTACGCAGAAATATACAAATGGACAATGCTGAGTCCGATCACAAAGTAATCAAATTTTATTGCCGAAAACTTTAAAGTGATATTCGAATTCATAATTTTAATATATAATAAATAATATAATTATAGTAAATGATATAATTACAGTAATTTTTTAATTTATTATTTTATTTTATGTTCTAAAAATAATATTCTCTATATTTTTATATTATATTTTATATTTTTTTTACAAATTTTATGTCACATATTTATTTAACACTTTATACTCATATTTATTTTTTTTACATATTTATTCAATAAAATATATATTTTATTATTTAACAATTTTGTTAAAAATTAACAAACTAATTATTTTTTATTAATTACAAGAAAACATTTACTATATATTTGTATATTAATTAAAAATAGCATTACATGTATTTATTTTTTATATTATATATTAATTTTTTTAAAATTTTAACAAGTTCCTAAAATTAAAAGTTTAGACTAAAATGTATATTTTAAAAACTTATTTAAAAAAAACAAAAATTTTCTCGTGATCTACAATTTTATGCCAATATCATCATAAAACCAAGATAGTTCAAATACGGATACGAGAACATATAAAATGAGAATATAGATATGGAAAAATGACTTGTAATTGAAGTATCTATCTTTTAAACTGAAGTGTCTAGGTAGTATGAATACGGAGAAATACAAATATAAACATGAAGAAACATCTATTAATTGAAGTGTGCATCATAGCATAAAACTACACATTAATGTTGTATTACCGTTAGGACTAGAGGTGTAATCGAGCCGAGCCGAGCAAAGCTTTGGCTAACTCGGACTTGGTTCGTTTATAATCGAGCCAAGCTCGCTATCCTACTTAGTATTCATGAGCTGTTTGAAACCTTAAACGAGCCTAAAGAAATTTTAAAAAATACAAGCTATAAATTAAAATTATATATTAAAAAATTAAAAATAAATTATATATTAAATGAATTAAATATATTTAATAAAAATTATGATTTTATTCTAATAATATATTTTCTAAAATATTTTTTACAACACGAATGTATATATAATATATATATAAAATTAAACTACTAAACATTAAAATTACGAGTTTTACGAGCTTTACGAGCTTCTATTGGAATTTGTTTGCGAGCTGGCTCACGAGCTTCTATTGGAACTTGTTTGCGAGCTTTACGAGCCAAGCTTCGTATAGCTTGAGCTTGACTTATTTATTAAACGAGTTTCAATATACAAATTCGAACGAACTTTTATCGAGGCGAATATCAAGCTGCTCGCAAAACGACTCGTTTACAATCCTAGTTAGGACCAACGGTGGATTGGAGTGTCAAATTTACTCCAAAACTTCAAACTCACACTAGAAATAACATGAATTGAAAATGCTTTTATAGGTAAATGGTATAGTAAATCTTTTATGATACTAAAAGAATTTTATAGGTTTAAAACTAAAATATAATTACTATAATGTAATTACTATAATAAAATTTTTTAGGTCTAAAACTAAAATAAAATTACTATAATGTAATTGAAATAATAGCCACTTTAACAGTGAGAAATAGAGGTTAAGATCTCATCAATTAAAATAGACATATTATACTCCAAATCATAATAATGATATATTATTACTATTATTATTATCATTATTAAAAATAAAAGCATAATCAAAATAAAATTAGAAAAAATTACACACTATATCAAGTTTGACCTAATTATTCTCAAATATATAGCTAAATTTTTTTGAGCTGTGCATTTCCGTATTTCAATAATACAATTTTTTTTTATTTTTTTCGGTTTTACATTTTTTCAGCTATGTCATTCTCTTCGTTTTTTCCTTCTTATTTTCTCCATCTCTTCATTTTCTCTTTCTCTCTGTTCTCTTCATCACTTCTCTTAAATCTAAAATTAGCCTCAGTACTTATAGATTAATTAAAATATTTTACATGTCTGAGCAAACTCATAAAGTTTTTAATTAAAATTTCTTCTCACATCTTATAATTCTCCACTTTTCCATCTTTTTTTTTATTATTATTTTTTGTATTGAAAACCAACATCTTACAATTGAATTGTAATGGGTATGAGTTAATTTTCATTACTTTTTGGTTGTTAATACTTGGGTTATTCTTGAGTGCTCTTCTTCTTCTTCTTGTTATGATTCTATTTCGATTGGATTTTTCTTTTCTTCTTCTTTTTTTTTATTCTATTTTGATTGAGTTTTTATTCTAAGTTTGTTTCCCTTGGATTGGCATGAAAATATTTAAATGTAGGTTGTTATTTTATTTGGTTGTTTTAGTTGTTTCCGTTGTTATATTTTTGTTTTCATTGAATTAGCTTGAAAATATATAAAGCGTTGTATATTTTTTATTTAGTCGTTTCAATTGTTTCGATTGTTTTGGTTGTTTCGGTTATTTTGGTTATTTTAGTTGTTTTGATTGTTTCAGTTATTATATTTCTGTTTCCATTGGATTTGCTTGAAAAAATTAAAGCATTATTTGTTATTTTTTTTAGTTGTTTCAGTTGTTTTGGTTGTTTTAGTTATTTTCTGGTACATTGAAACAACCATCGTATTTTTGAAATAAATATTATCAAATATCATGTTTTTGAAAAAAAAAAAAAAGTTAACCGTATTTTTGAAATTTTTTTTCTATTTTTTGGTTATTTTTGAAAAATTCCATAAAATTATCACACTTTTGGGTTTGATTTCTACTTTGAACCCAAACCTCGTAGTCTTGGAGGCAGGCTTCACTGGTCAACAATAGCTAACTTTGTGTCTTATAGCCTAAGGGCACATTTGGATTGAGGTTAAAGGATGTCAAATGTTACTCCTATAATGCATTAATATCCTTTAACCCTTTTGGCAAACTCAAAAATATTAAGGTTAATAGTTAACCCCCCCATTAACAGTTAACCTCATTTTTATGTATTTTTTTAACCTAGTTGGGGGTAGGGCAAATGCCTGTAAAAATTTAATTTATTAAATATTTCATTTTTCTATCATTTTATGTTTATTTATAATTAATTTTCTTCTTAGTTTTTTTTTATATTAATGAAACATAAATCAATTCTATAAAAAAAATGTGTAAATTAATTTATTTCTCTTTATTTTTTTCTATGTGTAGGAATGTATTAATATATATTATGTAACTTTGTTTATGAAATTTTTAATAATTTTTTAATTATTTGATTTTTTTAAAATTAATTTTATTATTTATGAAAATTTAATAATTTGTTTATTTATTATATTATATATATATATATATATATATATATATATATATATAACAGTTTTGTTTTTAAAAAAATCCATTATACAATTTATACATTACCCTTTACTTACCAAACAAGGTTAACAATTTAACTATTACACCTGTAACTGTTACTTCCTTAATATTTACACTTGTAATTGTTACATCCCATATCATTAATCCTGATCCAAACGCACTTTAGAAAAGAAAGGCTGGAGGAGAACAATTCATGACCAAGACATCATTTGTTCTTATTCCACGGAAACAAGTAAAGTGTATATATATATATATTATACCTGTAACTGTTACTCCCTTAATAGTTACACATGTAACTGTTACACCCCATATCATTAACCCCGATTCAAACGCACCCTATAAAAAAAAGACTGGATGAGAACAATTCATGACCAAGCCATCATTTGTTCTTATTCCACGGAAACAAGTAAAGTATATATATATGGGAAAAGGTACATTTAGACCATTCATGTTTGATTCATGTTTATATAGGTCATCAAAAGTTTTTTGGCTTAAATTCACTCATAATATCAGCGAATTAGATCACATTAATACATCTCTAACTCTCTTACTTAACATTGTTACAAAAATCTTATATTGAATCCTATGTGTACAAGTGGAGTTCACGACTGCAAATATGTCTCAATTATAGTCATATGTAAGTCCTTCCCTTTCTCAATCCATCCAAGATCCTTAACCATATCCACAACAATTAGTGGAGCAAGAGCCATATGAGTAATCATGAATTGCTTTCAACATTACCTTCATATAAAACCTCCCGATTGACACTATAGTCTCTCTCAGAGTCAGAGCCCTCATAAAGTAAGATAATATATGATATGAAAATGAAGAATTCAACAACTATAGGCCCTAATATCTAAAGAGCTATGATACAAATGGGATGCAAAATCAACACTTGTTCACATGAACTTCACCCACGCTCTCAAGGAAAGTTCAAATCAGATTTAACTTCAAACATTGAAAACTTTCACCTAATGTTTAGTTAGTTCAAACAACTAAAGCTATATGTAAACTTTGATCCCTTGAATCAATAACTAACAAGCAACAAAGACAATAAAGATGATGCCACAATCTATTGCCTGACTTATATATTGATAAGTTAAAAGGACGTTCGCCATAAACACAAGGTTTGATAAGGATATAGGGCTAACAAGTAACCAAAAAGAAAACACTTCGATTTTCGATTATGCATTCATATATACAAAGCTCCTCTCAAGTTATAAAATACAATACCTTATATAGGCTTAACAAACTCTTAGCAAATGCTAGTTAATATTCTAATTAAATATGAAGATATAACTATGCTTAATTTTACATTTGATATTACAATATTTTTTGAGACGTTTTTCACCCTCATAATGACCAAATTTGCTTCTGAATAAAACATACAGGTTGTAGCTCCAGGCATTATCTTTAAAAGCAATATTGAATCATTTAATTTGGACCTTTAATGAGTCAAACATGGGCTAAAAACTTGTAAGTGTGTAGGCTATCCAAGCCCATTTGTTGATTTGGACTTTAAACCTCTTGGATCATATCGGAACTTATTGGACTTGGTACTTGAATTCACATTTTACTCTTTTTTTTCAAAAAGATTTATCTTGAAATCTTGATGCCATATTTGAATCGTGATTACAAATGTTAAAAGAAAAATCATCAAATACTTTCTTAAGTGTTTCAGTCAAGCACTCTTCACCAAATGAAACTCTTCTCCAATATTTGCACTCTTATTTATTATTCATTTTTCAAGAAATATGACAACATATAAAACACAACAAAAAAAAAGAAAAAGGATGACTAATTAATAAAAATCATAAACTCAAATAAAACCTAAGGAGACATGATTTTTTTGACACAAATATTGAATTAAAAGAAAAAACAATTTTTTTTGGAAACACATCATCATATAAAAAACATAAAATTGATTTTTTTTACACAATAGAAAAATTTCAAGATCATAATAATTGAAAAAATAAAAAAAAAGGTATGAAGAATTGAAATGAACAAAACCTTATTTAAGCCAACTTTTGATACCAAATGATACGAAAATGAAAAATTTGACAACCATAACCTCGATAGCTAAAGAGCTATGATACAAATGGAACGTAAAATCAATACTTATTCACATGAACCTCACTTCATACTCTCATGGAAAGTCCAAATCAGATTCAAATTCAAATATTGAAAAGCTTCACCTCATGTTTAGTTAGTTTAAACAACCAAAACTATATGAAAACTTTGACCCCTTGAATAAATAACAAACAAACAACAAAGATTATGAAGAAGACACCACAATCTATTGCTTGACATATAAATAGATAAGTCAAAAGGAAGTTCACCACAAACATAATGTTTGATAAGAACACATGGTTAATAAGTAACTAAAAAGAAAACACTATGATTTCTATTATTCATTCATGGCTACAGGCTTCTCTCAAGTTTCATAATACAATGCCTTTATTTAGGCTCAAGAAACTCTTAGCAAAAGCTAATTAATATTCTGATTAAATATAAAGATATAACTATATATGATTAATTTTACATTTCATGTTGCAATATTTTGTGAGACATTTTTCATCTTCACAATGGCAGAATTTACTTATGAAAAAAAAGTACAGTTTGTAGCTCCAGACGTTTCTTTAAAAGCAATATTTAATCATTTAATTTGAACTAGTAATGAGTGAGATATGGGCTAAAAACTTCTAAGTGTATTGTCTAAGGAAACTAATAAGCCCGAAATTTAAAAATACTAGCCCATTTGTTGATTTGGATTTTAAACCTTTTGGATCATATTAGAACTTGTTGGCCTTGGTAGTTGAATTCACATAATAAATGATATGAAAATGAAGAATTTGGCAAGCTAAAGAACTATGATACAAATGGAATGCAAAATCAACACTCGTTCACATGAACCTTACCCCCTTGCTCTCAAAGAAAGTTCAAAGTAGATTCAAACTTAGATATTGAAATTCTTTACCCCATGTTTAGTTAGTTCAAACAACCAAAACTAAATGAAAACTTTAACCCCATGAATTAATAATAAACAAGCAACAATGATTATCAAAAGGACATTTGATAAGAGCACACAGTTAAGAAGTAACCAAAAAGAAAACACTTTGATTTTCTTTTATTCATTGTTTTAAGCTCCTCTCAAGTTACGAAATACAATGCCTTTACATAGGCTAAACAAACTCTTAGCAAATGCTAATTAATACTCTAATTAAATATAAAGATCTAACTATGCCTAATTTTACATTTGATGTTACAACATATTATGAGACGTTTTTCACCCTTATAATAATAGAATTTGAGAGTTCAATTCAGCTTCTCTTTGTATTCTTTGTGGATCCTAGATAGCTCACTAATGGTAACTAATACACCCTCCCCAACCTAACATATTCCAAACTAAGAAAAATCTAGTGCCAAATAAACTTCAATTGTCTTTTATTGATGGTGAGCCAAACACTCCAAATCACAATATGTTTATATATATATATATATATATAAATTGTCTAGGAAGAATATATAAAACTCGTTCATGAATTCTTCCTTTGAATCTGTACACACACAAGAAGAGTTAAGGTGAACTCATGGTATTTCTCCTATAAGGACTTCAATGCTTAAGTTAGTATGGTATATGAGAGAATAAATATGGATTGAATAGAATGTAGAGAATGTTGAGAATGTTGAGCATGAATAACTTGAGAAGAGATGAGAAGTATATATAAATGCATATATAGCTCAAACCTGGTTAAATTTGGACTTCTATTATTGATGATCCTTGTCCTTGTAGGACTAGTTTTTCTTATTAAAAGTTAAGTAGATTAACTTTCTCCATATGGATTTATAATCCTTCATGGACTTTAAAGTATTAGGCCTAGATGTGGATATGGAGTATCAAGAGTCCGCTTGAATGTTGCTCAAATATTTATGTTTGAGTGATCTAAAATGGTTAAGTGTTGCCTGTTACTAGTGAGAGTTGAACCGAGCATATTATGAGTGTTGTAATTGTCAATCCGAGTACATCATGAGTGCTTGTGATTATTATATTGAGCACTAGGCATTGTGTCGATCCGAGCATAAATGAGTGCTGGTGATTTTATGTTGAGTGCTAGGCGCAGTGTCAAAACTGAGCATAAATTGGCACTAATGATTTTTAATTTGTGTGCTAGGCAATGTCGAACTAAGCACAAATGAGTGCTGGTGATTTTTACTATGATTGCTAGGTGAGGTGTCAAATTAAGCATGAATGAGTGCCGATAATTTTTATTTTGACCGCTAGGTGCAGTGTCAAACTGAGCACAAACAAGTGCTGGTGATTTTTATTTTGAGTGTTACGCACAATGTTGAACCAAGCACGAATGAGTGCTAATGATTTTTATATTAAGCATTAGGCGCAGTGTCAAATCGAGCACAAATGAGTGTTGGCGAGTGTCAAGTCTTTGTTATATGCCCATATTTTGAGTACTTCCAATGAATCATTATCAGTTTATAATAAATAACAAAGAACTAGAACTTTACCATTAGTGCACCTCGGCACAATGTTTAACATCATCTGACAACTTTAAGCATGTTTAGTACAATGTTGATGTTGAAACTGAGCATTATCAATGCTCTTCTTAATGTTAAATAAGATAGTCAGAGTGCTCAATTGTTCGGACTGTCGCTAACCAAGTGATGTATGCCTAATTAAGGTAATTTATCGAGTTAAAATATTATTATGGTAGTATTGTCAGGGTAGTATCCATGCTCTTGGACAATAAATGTACTTTCTTTAGCTCTATAATAACAAACGAAAGAAGAAGAACATGAATTTTAGGATTGTTCGATTTCCTTTAACAATAAATTATAAACCCTTGAGTTGTGGTTGGTATATGTTTTTTAAACTCCATGCACATAGCTATGGTTTTAACAATGATGCATCTTCTATTTTTATTTTAATGAATGTGCATCTATATGTAGATGTATGAATATGCTTACGTAATGAGTCATAACTACTCTTATGAAAATAAATAATTAAGATAGAAAACTTATCTGTTAGTATGCTCAAGTCTTGCTCTTGAGTCAACGAATATTTATATTCGTTATTATTACTAAAGCTTTTTTAGCTTTATCAGAACTTAAACATGACCAGTTTGGGTTTTTTAAGCTTTTATTAAATAGTATACATTGTCGATGTCAGTTTTATAGGCCTTTATCAAAACATATTGCTTGTCGACTTTTTCTTTGAGCTTTATCCAGGCTTCAGCAATACCAATGCTCATAACCACATGTAGCAAGTAGTTGCAATGGAATTTCTTAGAAGCACCAATGCAATCATTAACGCCATGTGCTTTTTCTTTACTACTCTAGTTGCAATATATTTTATCTACAAAAAATGTCGAACACATATCTAGACTTTAGAATTTACTTCAATAAGGTAGCTTGCTCATAGCGGACTTATTCTTCCTTTTTTTTTTTAACTTGAAGTGAATTAAACTGAACTTTATTAAAAAAAACTGCCATGAAACTAAGGGGATTGCATTTCCCACTAACGGTGCCACTTGATAACTTGTTCATGAATTCTTCCTTCGAATCCGCACTTACAAAAGAAGAGCGAAGGTGAACTCGTGGGATTTCTCCCATTAGGATTCTGATACTTAATTTAGTATGGTATATGATAGAATAAATATGGAATAAATAGAATGTAGAGAATGTTGAAAATGTAAAACATGAATAACATGAGAAGAGATAAGACGTATATATAGAGGGATATATAGCTCAAATCTAGTTGGATTTAGACTTTTATTGTTAATAATCCTTGTCCTTGTAGAACTAGTTTTCCTTATGATTACCTTTATCCATATGAATTTGTAATTTTTCACGGGCTTTAGAGTGTTGGGCCTTCATTTTGCACCTCAATACAGATATTTATGCACGCACAAAAATCTAATAGCTAGTTTATCAGATATATTCCATGAAGACCATAAAAACATATAAACAAATTGAAATGCACAAAATGATATTTTCATGACTTGTGCTTATATATGTATGGATGGTGATGGACATTGCCCAGAAAAGACAAAAATATTTTTTGGCAAATTATATTTTTACTCCTATTTGCTTTATAATATATGAAAGGTTATATCAATTTTAATTGGACAACTAATTAAATTGATAGAAATCTAAAATTTAAAAGAAAATAAGTGAACCCATCGTGTCATTATTTAAAGACTTATATTTTATTACTAATTTATTTTTTTTTTAATTATTTTTATAATTATTCAAATATAATAAAGATGTGTCACTAGCAATGACACAAAACGCCCTAACGATACAAATCATTTTCCTATATGTATATACTTTTCATGTCTTTCTTGAGAGAGAATCTGGAGAAGAAAAGTTGGAAAGAGAAATAAATAAACAACAATGGATAATGGACAATGATACATGTCAGTAATAGTGACATGAATAGTGTTGTCCATGATACTAAAAGATAAAATTTGTTAAGTTAAAATTATACGTTGAACCCATATAATTAAGGGGGCTAATCAATTGGGAGATAATAGCATAAAAAGAATTTCTCTCTATGGACAACCCTATTCATATAGCTAGTAATGATATAAATTATTTTCCCATATCTATATATATATTTTAACCGGTTTAACCGGTTTAGAACATGTAAAACGACCCTTTTTATTTTCTTTTATCATTGAGTACTAGTAAGGCTTTCAGTGAAAGAAGAAGATAACAGCTATGGGCTCTGAAATGCAAAATACTGACACTACATCCTGCAAGTCATCACAGTATCATGTAGTTTTGTTCCCTTTCATGTCAAAAGGCCACACCATCCCTCTCCTCCACCTAGCCCATCTCCTCCTCCGCTGTAGCATCTCCGTCACTTTCTTCACCACTCCAGCAAATCGTTATTTCATTGCTGATTTTCTCTCCGATACTAATGCCTCTATCATTGATATTCCGTTCCCTAAAAATGTACCAGAAATTCCTTCTGGAATTGAAAGCACTGACAAGCTCCTTTCTATGTCGTTGTTTCCTTCTTTTGCACTCGCCACCCAACTCATGCAACCAGACTTTGAACTGGCACTTAAAAGCCTTCTACCTATTAGCTTCATGGTGTCAGATGGATTTCTTTGGTGGACTGCTGAATCTACTATTAAGTATGATATTCCGAGATTGATATCGTATGGTATGTCCAACTACACTTCATGCGTGTCAAAATCTGTAGCAGAGAGCAGGCTTCTTTATGGGCCTGAATTAGATAATGAGTTAATCACTTTAATTGAGTTTCCATGGATCAAAGTCACTAGAAATGATTTTGGACCGTTACATGAACCAAAAGGTTCTCATTCTGAGTTCGCTAAGGCAATCATGGCATCATTAGCAAGTTGCGGATACTTATCAAACAGTTTCTATGAACTCGAGACTGTCTTTATTGATCATTGGAACAAACACAATAAACAAAAGACCTATTATGTAGGGCCCTTGTGTTTAGCCAATGCACCTCGTAGCCTTGAAGCTGAAGATCAAAAGAAACCAATTTGGATTCAATGGCTAGATGAGAAGAAAAAGCAGAGATGCTCAGTTCTATACGTGGCCTTTGGGTCGCAAGCGAAGATATCAACAGAGCAACTGAAGGAGATAGCAAAGGGTCTGGAGGAATCAAGAGTGAACTTCTTGTGGGTGACAAGGGAAAAGGAATTAGAACTGGGAGATAGGTTCGAAGAAAGGGTAAGCGAAAGACGGCTTATATTGAGAGATTGGGCGGACCAAATGGAGATACTAATGCATCCAAGTGTTGAAGGGTTCTTAAGCCACTGCGGGTGGAACTGAGTTCTGGAAAGCATGTGTGCAGGAGTGCCAATACTTGCATGGCCAATGATGGCAGAGCAGCCTCTGAATGCAAGAATGGTGGCGGAGGAGAAAAAAGTAGGGGTGAGAGTAGAGACATGTAATGGATCAGTAAGTGGGTTTGTGAAGTGGGAATGTCTAAAAAGAATGATTAATGAATTTGATGGAAGGAGAAACGGGGAAGAATGCGAGAAACAATGTGAAGAAATATTCAGAAATGGCCAAGAAAGCTATGGAGGAGGGTACTGGCTCATCAAGGCGTACGTTAGATATGCTGATTAAAGAGATTTGCGATGGTAAATAATTAAGATGAATAACTTCAGGCTGTTCTTTTTCCTTTTGCCGTTTTATTACCAAAAAAAAAAAAAAAAAGCTTTGGCGTCGTATAATCTTTCTGAAGGGAGGTCAGGCGATGGAAGTTGAACCTGCGTATAGATTGAGATCGAGAGATGTATTCACAAATCAGATTGATCGGAAGGCAAAACGCCCCAGAGAAGCAAAAAAGTCCCCCAGAACTGAGTCTGAATCTGAGTCGGGGTAAGGCTATAATCATTAGGATTTTTTTGTTTTTTTTTTTGAGAAAATTGTTAGGGTTTTGCTCTTGATTAAAATTTTTCATTGATTGATTTATTTGCATCTAAATGATTTCATTTGGTTGTTTTATTGTTACCCAATTGAAGAGCGTCTTCGTATTTGAGGAAAAGTCTTAGTACACCGGTAACTGTTCCTGCTCCAGCTTTGGAATCTTATGGACCTCCTCCGATGTCAGACGAAGAGCGTATTGCAACGTGTGGTCCAATTCAATTTTGTTTTTTTCTTTTTTTTGAAATATTTATAGACTTTAGCTCGTCATTCCTAAAAATTAATTGATTACTTATCTGTGCAGTCGCAATTACAATCCCATCTATCCTTTCGAGCCACTGGAGTTCGTGGAGCTTAGTCCTGAAACAATAGAGTGTGCTATTCCATATCTTTCTTTTAGTATTTACATCATCTATTATTTATGGTTAATTCATCATGAATTGGTTTGAATTAGATTTATTTATTTTGTTTTTCATTCCAAGGTTTTGGCGCATTGCTTCAGCAGTTGAGTACGATGGGAAAGAGCTGCTTTCTGAGGATCAAAGGAAAAAGTATTTTTATGTCATTTTTACTTTTATAATTGATATTTGTGTTGTATGATAATCATGCATAATAACCTAATGCTAATGTTTCAGTTTAATTTTCAATTTCTCCTTATTTCAGGTATATTATATCTGAGCCCACTGAAAGCTCCGACAATCATCCAATGTAAATTCTTTACTGATTTTGTTCCTACTGTTATGGTGGTTTATTTTCCTTTGAATCGTTACTGTTGTTGAGTCTGAATTCAATATATTATGTAGGTTGCTACTTCGTCAAGTTGTATTCTCTGTGTTTGTTGAAGCTGCAATAAAGCACTACAACAAGACTCATGCTATTCAGGTGTGTTTATTATGCATGTCTCTGTTTTTGCAATTTTGGTTTACTGTTCTACTCTAACTTATATCTTATTCAGGATGCTGAATTTGAGCTCGTAGAGCGTACCTGCTGCAAATCATTGAGATATGTCTATGGACCTGTCACTAGTCATTTCAACTTCAAGGCTCAGCCTAAGAAGGATAAATCTGCCTCCCCAAAGCTCTTTTATGCTGAAGTGGAATCTTGTCTGAGGAAAGGTGTTATTGTCAAAAAATGTTGCATAATAGAGCTTAAAAATGCTGGTATATATGCTCATCTCATGGTCACTTTCTATTCTGTTCATGTTTTTCATTTTTTAGCTACAAATGTATGAATATATTATGAGAAAAATGGGCTCAGACTTGTAATATAACTTGGTTAATTTTTAGCTGATAAATTGGCGGTTCTCTTAATTGTTTTGGTACGATGTTGCTCGGCTTTATTATTTAATTAATATTTGTTCCATTGCAGTTGCTTCTTGTGAGATATGCAAATCATGGGATTTTTATTGGGGTGCTGAGCCAGTTTATCATCCTACAGAGTAGCGGATTGTAATGTCTGATTTCTTATACAATACCGGACAGTTTTTTTTTTTTTTTTTTTGGTTGTCTTGGGCTGATTCTAAACAAACTAGTTGTTATATGTTTTTTTAGCTTGTGTGGCCATCCGTTCTTATGTAATAACAAGAAGCATTTATGGAATTTGCTTGTTGGTTTTCAATTGGATCATGTTGATAGCATCACATTATTATTCAGAATTCAATGTTTGTTGTTTTGGCTGTATGTTGATATTTGGTTTATGGTTTTCTTTATTAGTTATCTACTTGTTAATTCTACTCCAATGTGTTATTAAACTGAGTGGAATTCCTGGTCTTCTGTTAGCTTTGGCTTCATGTTATATACTATTGGAATTGGTGGTTGGTTAGAAAACCATTCATGAAAAAGGAATATAAGATGAAGGGTGGTGTCATGATAAGAAGTTTACAATGTTTTAGGGCGTCTACACAAGGCAACATTCTTAGGGAACTAGTCTCTTGTTTCTCATTTGCAATTTTGGAAGCCTTTTTGTAGCTCTGGATTGAAGTGCTTCGCAATGAGTACAACATCGATTGGTTCTATATCTTGGCAGTGAATTAGTGCTATTGTGGTTTAATTTAGTCTTATTTTAGAGGATTTTAGTGGATGGGTTTTGGTGAGGTTAATATGATGGCTGACTAGCCTTGAATAGACTATAAAATGAGATTTTGTATGTGCTTGAGAACTGCTGTGATATTAGGGGGCTTGCCGCTCTATTTTCAGGTTTCCATTTCCCTGCTACTCAGCATAGAACGACTTGGAACTACCCTTCTTAAGAGGAATTAATATATCCTGCCTGGAACCAAATTCCTCTTGAATCAACTGTCTTTCACTGTTACTGCTTTGTATGTCTTCTTGGTTTGATCATAGAATAAGCCAATATTAGAAGAATAAAAAGAATTTGAAGTGCAAAAGAAAACTAACATGTGCAAACATTCCTTTTTTTTTTTGTCATTGGCCGGCCACAGAAGGCCAGAAAAAGACAACATTTGGGCGATGGAATTTTGTCAGTTTTATTGCATATTTTTGTTCAAAATAGTCCAATCTTTGATTAACATCATATGTTTTTTTTCCTTCGTCTTGTTCCGGAATTGAATTCAATGGTTAAACCTGTCAGATATCCTAAATCTTGTTGGTATAGCAGTATATTCATTCTCATGATCACAGTCCAATTTCCAGGTTCTCAGCCTCTTGAGCTTAGTTGCAGCCTTGACTTGCCACTTTCATTCACTGATTATTACAATTCAAGTTGCATAAATGGAGATTGGGGTGGGTTCCTGTCAAAAAATTCTTGTGGATCAACATTTCATGCCTATCTCCACGCCCTGGGTAGCAGAGCAAATCGAACAGGACGTATATACCTGAATTCTGATGAGCAAAGGAGTTGTCTAGATGAAATGGAAAAATCTGAAGCCGATGTTTTCAGTTGCGGGATCGACAGTCTGATAAGTGGAGGTGGAGGGTGTTCTGATTTCTCTGTCGCCGATGTTACTCATAGATTAGAAAGAAAGTTGAAAGGGCTCACTGAAAACTGTAACTTTCAGGATTCTGATGGAGAGTTCAATGAATTATGCAGTTCCTGTGTGAAAAGTTGGCAGGACATAAGAGAAAGCCATTCCATATCCACCACTACGGCTGATAATATTTGTAGGTTTGCTGTTCTGGTTTCACTAACAAGTACTCGGATTGATGACAAATCTTATATTCATAGAGTTTACAGATGCCTTGCGGATGAAAATAATAGCACTAGTAAGTAGCTTGATGAACCTCAGTTTCGCTGCAGAATCATAATTTTCACATTTTTGTAAGATTTTGTACCACGTATTTGCAGTGCGACTCATTTCAGAATCTGCAGAATCAAAAGGCAAAATGAAGCCCAAAATTAGCACAGGTGATTTTCTTTGGTCTTTCTTGGTATCAATGAGGTAACAAGCTCAAAAGCATATATGATCTTGTTGCTATGTAAACTTCTGTTGGAAACAGGTATCTGGATTCTAATTGGGTGTCTTTGTGGAGCTGCAATAATAATAATAACTGTTGCCACAAACATTGTATATTGTAGACGTCGTAAATCACAACTTCCTTCAGAAAAGAATGGTATGCTCCAGCAGTATTTCATACCCACATGAAAAGTAAATGATTTTGCTCATTTTGTAAGGAAATATGCTAATCCTGTAAATTTAATTGGTAGCGTTTAAGAACCTGCAACTAAGAAAATCTCACTGCCCGAAATTTCCATTCAAGGAGGTCTATTTAGCTACAGATAATCTAAGTGGAAAGAATCTAATTGGTGAAGGAACTGCA
Organism: Mallotus japonicus; assembly: GCA_949634005.1. Taxonomy (NCBI): domain Eukaryota; kingdom Viridiplantae; phylum Streptophyta; class Magnoliopsida; order Malpighiales; family Euphorbiaceae; genus Mallotus; species Mallotus japonicus. The sequence goes on along the minus strand of CATIWK010035029.1, from coordinate 14,366 downwards.
GGTGAGTTACTATCTCAGTGACACGCATATGCGGAAATGTGTACAAAATATCCTTAAAAGCACTACTGCTAATAGCAGGGTCACCTGATAGGCTTTGTTAATGTGTCAGGAAAGGTGTATAAAGGTGTGCTGTCAAATAATCAGCATGTTGCAATTAAGCATATCATCAATGATGGAAATGCTGAAACCGTCATCAGGGAAGTCACGAGCTTATCACACGTGAGGCACCCGAACCTTGTTGCTTTGCTGGGATGTTGTATTAGAGAAGATGAATGTTTTCTTCTCTATGAGCTGTGCCCCAATGGCAATCTGTCTGAATGGATTTTTGGTATTTCCTTTCTGCATAATAATTTTCGTTTTCTCCATTTATATATTGAAGTCCTGATGAACAGGAAATTTACAAAACGACAGGAAAGGATAAGAATTTGTCTTGGATCCAGAGGATTCAGATTGCGATTGATAGTGCTCAAGGACTTTCATTTCTGCACACATACTCAGAAGGCTGCATTGTTCACCGCGATATCAAGGTCTGTTTCCAGATTCTATATCTCACCCTTCTGCCCTCTATTACCATTCAGAATGCAGTATCTCCAACTACAACTGACAAGAATAAATGACCATTAGACATTGTCTCATCTAGTCAAATAATGTTCCTTTTAGACTTTCAGACTATTCCATATGGTTTTCTCAAATAGAGCCAAAACTCGATCTCCATTCAAGCTTGTGCAGAGTGCTAGAACTGCCTGATTTGTAGTAACTTCTTAAGATTGGATAAAAAACATATTCAAAACCATCTGGAAACTATGTCTACTATCCTGTAGAGGACAGATTCAAGTTCGACAAATCCATTTGCATCCCACCAAATGTTGTGTGTTTGACTCTTACATAGGACTTAAAATTTAGAATGCCAGAGAGTTTAAAGGTTATTTTTGTCAACCATGATGGTTTTTTTTTTTCCTTTTGCAGCCAACAAACATTCTCCTAGGACCAAAATTTGAAGCAAAGCTATCTGACTTTGGATTGTCTAAGGTTATAAACCAGGGGGAGACCTATGCAAGCTCAGAAGTAAGAGGAACCTTTGGTTATGTTGATCCTGAGTACCAAAGTAATCGCCAAGTGAATTCGTTAGGCGATGTTTACAGCTTTGGAATAGTACTTCTGCAGATCCTCTCAGGGAAGAAGGTTATTAACATGAATCTGAAAAAACCAATGCCATTGAATAAAATGGTAAGGACCATTATTCATCGAACTTTTTTTTTTTTTTTTTTTTTTAACAGAGTAGTTGAATTCTTGAACTATGACTTTAATGCATCCATTCATGTTTCTGCTTTCCAGGCGAAATCACTTACCAAAGGAAGCAGCATAATAGAATTTGCTGATCCTAAGCTCGACGGTGAGTACTCAGCAGAAGCTTTTGTTATCATATTCCATCTTGCATTATCATGCACAGCTCTTAAGCAGATTCGGCCATCAATGGAGCAAGTTGTTATCAAATTAGAAGAAGCCCTTTTAATATCAAAAAGGGCTAAAGCCTCTACTCCTGAAACTACCCCAGACCACAGTTCAATTTCATAATGAGAAATTTTTTTGAAATGTTAGATAAGGATATAATGTTTTTTTTTAAAAAAAAACAAAAATAAACATGCAATGAATTAATTTATTGTAATAAATACCAACTAGAACAGCTAAAGGTAATGAAAATTTAATCTGAGGCATGTCCTATTGTTTGTTACTTGACAGTAGAAGGTCACATGGTAGAAAATGATAGTCAAATGCAGCAACACTGCAAAGCTTTGTTGTAAAGTTGCATTGGTGGATGATTGTTTACCTGAGGAACTTGTTGCACCCCCTACTCAACACAATCCTCAATTACACGATTTAAAGAAAGGACCCTTGATTTCTCTACTAATTCATCATACACACGCTCTCACGTACAAACATACGAGACCCAGCACATCAACTCTGGCCCTCCAAGAAAGAACAAACTTAAGGTACAAGCACTACATCTCAGTTTACAAGGAAACAATTCAAACTTCTAGTTTGTAATGCCCAAAACCTGGTGAAAGAACAAGGCAAAATGTGCAAGCTCTACAGCTGGGTCAAAGTCAGCAACTTCACACAAAATGAAAGGAGATTCTCCTCCAAGCTCTAAAATAACTGATTTGAGATTGCTCGCTTGCTGCAGTCATTCCAAGTAGGGGTGTAATCGAAGAGTTGCTCAAAGCTCGACTCATTAAAAGTTCGTTCGAGTTCGTTTGGTAAGTTAAACGAGCCGACCTCGAACTTGATGATTTTTAAGCTCGAGTGATAAACGAATAGAACCCAAATATTTTAAAGATTAGCTTGTTAAAGTTTGTTCGCGAGACAGTTCATGAACATGCTCATTTAGCAAGTTTGTGAACATGCTCGTTTAGCATGTTTGTGAACAAATTCGTAAATGTGCTAGGTTAGCAAGCTCGTTTAGTGAGTCAATGAATAAGTTCATGAACAAGCTCATTTAAAGAGTTTAAACTCATTTAGTACTAATTAAGAATAATTCAATAATAAATTATTAAGTAGTAGTATTAAATAAATATAATTTATCTATTAAACAAATATAATTCAAATTTATATTAGTTATCAACCAAAATATGAAAAATAAAGATAAAGGATCAATGATTATCACATAGATTATAAGTATAAGAAATTCTTATCTGTGAGATCTTGACCTAATTGTCAAGCTGTAGGCATTGTGGGTAATTAGGAATTGAATCTCTAGTTTTCATTTTTCAGCTCCCCTTGTAATGTACAAAATAGAAATTCTTGCCTATATATTACACCGAACTGTCAGATGTATCTCATTTTTATTAGCATAAACCACTTGGATGATATGTTACAAAATCGACCATTTATAGTGTAATACCCCTGATATAAGCAGTAATCTTCCCAAAGATTAATCAAATTATAAATGAAAAATTTTATGATATACTATATCAAACGTGTAAAATTTACATATAAAACATGCACGTTCCTACTGATTACAATTTAATTTGTACTAACTAAACATCTTCTCGGTCTACAAAGAAATTAGGCTCATCAGGTTTAAACAACTTCGGCACCTTTACACTAGACGAAGCAGAATCGACAACTTTCTGATGAGTTGGTCTTCTAGAATTTGCAGCAAATTTTGAAGCCAAGATTGTGGCTCCAAGATGCTGTGTATTGCTTTCATTTTCCATTGACAACCTCTCATCACGAGCGTCCTCGTAATCTTCTTCTGCTAGTTCATTGCTGTAGTAATACCCATCCTCAGGAACTGTTAAGTAAGAAAGGCTCTCTCTTGAAGCCAACTCACTTGCCATCTTTCTTTTCTGATATCTTCTCCAGACAGATTGTATCAAACAAGCACCCCATGTCCTCCACTGGTGCGAATAGTACCTAAAGGCATGCTGCAGCTTCTTGCTTTGGAGTCTCTTGAATTGCTGTGCAACGAATATAAGATCATCCGCTTGAAGTGCGAAAGCTTCAACTTCAGAGAGTGCTTTGACAGTTCTTGTTGAAGATGGGAGATGTGCACTAGAACTGGGCATTAATGCCCACGTCAGTAATTCCTCACCACAGAAATCACCAGGTCTAAGGGTGATGGAGTTGAAAAATCCAGACCTTCCGCCATTTGTTGTTGAGCTCTCCAATGTTCCTCTAATTATAAACAACATCTCATTCACAGGATCACCTTCTGAAAATATATAGGTGCCCTCAGTGCTCAAAGAGGAGACGAGACGTTCACATATAGCATCGAGTAACTGGTCGTCCATTTGTGAGAAGAATGGAACCTATATAATTCAACTTCATTAGACGACAACAGTTTCATATGCATGAAGATTACTTCAGCCAAGTATGAGTCTATGCGTATGCAATGCATTTGCAGCACAAATTCCTTTAGTTGGAGACAACTCAGATGATAAAATATTTCGTTACCGATGGTTCACAGTTCACATAGCCATGTCAAGTGCATCAGCCTTTGAAAGTTGGAGCATATATGTGAAAATGATAAATCACATTTCATTAAAAAGAAAATTAGGATAAACAACATACACGTCGAACAAGGGCCAGGCATAAATGTCGTTGAATTTCTCGTCGAAGGTCTAATGGCAGCGAACGCAATATAGAATCTTCGTGAACTCCTCTTGTAGCAAGCCACTTGTACTGAACAAACCGGCGAACGCGCTCTTGCAAATCAGGGGGTAACTGCCGATGCCTCATCCACTCCTCTGTATCTCTGCGCTTGATCCTCCACTCTTCAACTCTTACGGTCATAGATTGCAATTTAGTCTTCAAAAAAGCAGACAAGACAAATGATTACTACTACCAATATTTGCAGCCACTTAAAAAGTCATACAAAATGTCATATCATTGGATCTTGGAAATAATATTACATAACAAAACGAAAGTACATTTCAACAAGAAATTATGATTGCTGTTCTTGTCCTTAAAAATGATAATGAAGACAACGAACCTAAAAATCTAGAATCTATTAATTTTACCAAACTTATAAACAGATCAATTGCAAAAAAATCTCTTTGAAGAAGTTCAAATTGCAAATCACAGAGCACAATATATACCAATTAGTGTAGAAAAAATAACAATTCAATTGAGATAGTAGCTTAATGAACCTGCATGTTTCCAATCAATTGCGCAGAAAGAACCAGGCCCAGAATGCAAGTGAAAATGCAGAAGATATTCTCACCCAGAAATGTGCTAGTCTCCAAAGTCTGTGCATATGAACTGTCAACAGAGTAAAGAAGAATATTAAAACCTTTTTTTTTTTTTTTGCTGATTGTCGTCAATATTGAATTATAAATTTGGATAAAATCATACCTTAAATTTCTAAGTCCCCACCAGAGGCAATATAAGTACTTCTCAAGAAAAGGTGAGGTAGCAACATCATCTATAAAAGCACTTGCAAATATACCAAACTGAAATGTGATATTGTTGTTATACGGATCACAATTTCTATTAACGTGAGTAACATTTCGCCAGTATTGACGTTCAAACTGTTCGACATTGTTACAATCTAGAAAACTCTCAATACAACCGATAACTCCAGCCTTGTTCTCCTTTAAACACTCTGATTTCCAGCAGTAAAATTGCCGCCCCAACGATAACAAATACCATGAAGATCCCAACGTCTGCAACAACAACAAAATACCATTCATATCCATTTCTAGTTTTAAGCAAAAGGAACAAAAAGAATAGAACTTTTTTTTTATTTTTTTTATTTTTTTTCATAACAAAGAAAAGGGGTGACCTGATGCTTACATGACTAGCAAGCATGTAAAGAAGTAGATTATATGCAGCTCCTGCCCAAGCAGTTTTGGCAACAAAACCTGTACTCTTTATAATGCGTTGATGCAAAGGAAATATAACAAAAAGTCTAGGAATATATTGAATAAGAACAATAAGAGACAACGTATTGTTTGCATGATCAGCTCTTCCATGTCTTGTGGACGGAATCACTATCCAAATCACAATCTGTGAAAAATAGCAAAAAGACATTACAACAAATGGTTCTGATACCATATTAACATATTACAATGAGTTCTCGAATGCACCAACCTGAGGAAGAGGGAGTGCAGCAGCAAGATCAATAACAAAATCAGACTTCAAATAACGCATAGCGATTTCTTTAGCATCCATGACAAGCTCACCACGGCCGAAAACTCTAGAATTGGGAGCGACAAAAGCTGTACGGAACTTCATGATTATGTGCAGCAGAAAGAACAAGTCTGCGAAGGACCTAAAGTAGGTGATCAAGACGGCGAGTTTGGTGTCGTTGGCCAAGCAAACGCCATCTGCGTCAGCGTAGGGAAGAAAGAAAAAGAGAGGATCGATGAAAAGAGCGATGATAGATGTGAGAAGGAAAATGTAGTTCCAGTAAGTAACAATGTCGCTGTCCGGGTCGAGAATCTGATGGTGCCATAGAATGTAGAAAGGGTTAGCCTCTGATAAAGAAGTGGCGGAGGAAGCGAGAGAAGGGGAAGTGAGGCGGTGGTGCAGACGCCGGAAGTGGCGGAGTTTGGAGTTTGTATTAGGGATGAATCTATTCATCTTCCATGGCGGAGTCCGGGTGGGGAATTCGGAATCCGCAGGCAAGCGAAGAAGCGGTAGATTTTACAAAAGAAACGGAAGTGTTGCAGACAGAGAGAGGAGGTGATGGTGATGGTGATGGTGGTCGTGGTGGCGGTTGTGGTAGTAGTGGTGGTGGCTATGGGTTGAGACTTGAAAGAGATTTTCGCGGGAAATGGGAGAACACACGTACAATGCGGAGCAAAAATAGACAATTGCGTGGATTTTGCTTTTGATTTTTTTTTTCCACAATGGCAATGGTGCTGTCGTGAATCCGTAAAATAATAAAAATATTCAACTAGAAACCCTGTATACGAGGGTAAAAACAGAATTTTAGAAGAAGGTAAATTCTTGCCTACACTGGGTATATTATATCCAATGGTGAGATTTGTAATAAAGAGATATGTGTTTTATTTTCAATGATCAAGTATAAATCATTTGGTTAATGTGTCACAAATTTTACCCTTAGATTGTAGTGTATACAGTCCAATACAGGTTATAAAAAGTGCTATATATGCAATGCAAATGCAAGTTAAATGCATCGGTGGTCATCCAACTTTACACTTATTATAATTTGGATACTAAACTTTAATTTGTTTCTTTTTGGTCAACTAACTTTGATTTTGTATCAAAAAGTGCACTGTTAAAAATTCTTAATACACTAAATTTCTCTAAAAACCAATTTAATCCCTCACTCTCTTTATTTTTTCAATTTAGTCCCAAAATTATAAAAAGTTTGAAAGTTTTCTAGTCCTAGGCTTTAATACCTCTTATGATGAGTATGCTCTTATTAGGTGGAATCAAAATAATTTTCAAATTTTTTCTTATTTTCTATAAATATATAGAAAATATAGACTTATTTGTACAAAAATTTTAATTATGAATTAAACTAGTAATTCTAGATTGTTCAAGTATCAAAAAAAATTTTAAGTGACTGCTATGAAACTAAATAGAAGTTTAGCTTCTAAAAAGATACAAATTAAAGTTTTATAACTGAATTGAAACAAAGTTGAAGTTCGGTACCCTCCCGTGCATTTGACCCATGCAAATGTACATATTTTCGTTTTTATTTTCTCTAGTATATTGCTGTTATATAGTGTAAACAAAACAAAGTAACTTATTTTGTTTGCAAAATGTTATCAAAATTTACAAAAAATATAAATATTTTATTTTATTTTTTGTGAAATAAATTAATATTTTTTAGTTATAATTTGATATATTCTTTATTAAATTATTACTTTGTATAAAATTCAACCATTTTATAGAATTAATTATTATGATTATTGAATTTTTTTTTATAAGTATTATTGCTACTTTATCAACTGAAAATGTTTTTGAGATTGATATTTTTATAAAGGAAAAATATTAATTTAGAAAATTTATTTTATTCATAAAAATGTGAAAAGATTTTTTTGGTAAAGAACATCATATTTTTTTTAAGTGTAAGAATTAATATTTTTTATTATAACTTGATATATTTTCATAAACTATCACCATTTTTCTTTAGTTCAAAATAATTTTATGTAAAAGTTTTTAAAATAATTTCAATTTATATAATTATAAAAACTATAAAAAATAATTTTATAAAAAATGGTTTATTTTCTATAATGCAACAATTTAATGTAAAATATATCAAGTTATAATGAAAAAATAATTTAATTTTTTATGTTTATAGAAAATGATATTATTATACAAAAACCACAATACTTTTTGCATGTTTTGTAAATTTAAATAAATTTTCTTAAACAAAGTATATTATTTTGTGTTAAAATACAGTAAATATAGAAAGCACCTATAGTTTATTTATTAATTTCAACCATACAAATTAATTTTAAAAGAAAAAAGACATTTTGTAAAAAAAAAAAAAAGATATACAGATTGTTGAAATAAAACCTAAACAATCATAAAATTAAAATTTATTTAATTCAAATTAATAATGATTTCAAAATTGTTATTAACTGAAACTTAAAGTCAAGTATTTTCAAAAAAAAAAGAAACTAAAAATTAACTAATTCAAAATTTTTATTAATTGAAACTTGATATGTCTCTCCAACAATGTCTTATTTATCACCTATAAAAGATATTAATGCATGATAGATGTGGAAATTCAAATTTAAAATCTCCACAATCCACATATAAACATCCTTATAGTTCACCTGATTTTTCATAATATATTTTTAATTGACATATGCATTTAATTATTTAATGATTATGCATTTATCTCTCATAAATATAATTAATTTATGAGAAATTTATTTAAATATAATAAAGTTGAACTTTAAAGAATTTTCAATATTATATTGACGAGGTTATTCTAATAATATTACATGTAATGACATAAAATTTCAATATATTATACAAATTAAAACAAAAGTTTTTTTTAACCCTTCAACTTTCAAATTATTATTATTTTTTAAGCAGCACTTTGTAGTCATTTTAAAGGCTTTTGCTACAATATAAACGTTTGTAACTATATGAAATTAAAAATGTTAGATTAATTTTTATTTAATTACAACCATTGATTATCTTTATGTATCAATACCCATAACATGCATTAATGGTTATGATTAAATAAGTATTGATCTGACGGTTATAATTTCATTTTTATAGATACAAACATTTGTATTGAAGAATGACTCCATTTTAAAGCAACATTTTATTTACCTCCATTTATTTTCTTTAGGGATAAGTTACAAATTGAATCCTCAACTTTATCCTAAAGTTTATATTTGATCTTAATATTTTTTTTTTGTCCCATTAGACCTTAATCTTTGAAAATCAGATTATATTGGACCCTCCTTTAAACAATTGTTATAGTTAAGTCCTAAAAAAAATTAACTTTAACATTAATTGATATAAATTAGTTTCAATAACTATAAGAATTGATGGAATTATTTTTAAAATATACATTTACGAAGTTCGTTAAATTTTTAAAATTTTTTAGGTCTATAAAAATATTTTAATATTTAAAATATATATATATCAAAGAAAATTTTAACTTTAACGTTAATTAATAAAAATTATCTAAAATAACAATGTAAATTGATAAAATTACTTTAAAAATGAATATTTATGAAGTTTTTAAATTTTTAAAATTTTTTAAGTTTATAGAAATATATTTTTATATTTTTTTTGAAAATTTAAAAAAGTTTAAAATATTTTTTTAGATCTAAAATTTTTAAATATTTTATAATCAAGCCATATGCATTTAATAAAAGAGAATTAAAACTTTTCTATAAACTCAATAATTTTTAAAATTTTAAATTATCTATAAATTTAAATTTTTTTAAAAATTATTATGTGTATAGAAAATTTTTAGTTTTTTTAAATGTATATTGTTTGATTCCAAAAATTTTAAAATTTTAAAAAGTTTTAGATCTAAAAAAATATTTTTAACTTTTTTTAAATTTTCAAAAAAAATATAAAAATATATTTCTATAAACTTAAAAAATTTAAAAACTTCATAATTCATTTTAAAGTAATTTCATCAATTTACATTATTTTTTGAGCTAATTTTTATTAATTAACATTAAAGTTAAACTTTTCTTTTATTTTTAGGACTTAATTGCTACAATTTTTTGAAGAATGATCCAATATAATCTATTTTTCAAAGATTAAAATCTAATTGGGACAAAAAAAATATTAAAATTAAATATAAATTTCAGGATAAAATTGAGGGTCTAATTTGTACTTTATCCCTTTTCTTTAACCTCGTTTTCTCTTTGTTTATATAAATGCAATCAATTTGATGATTTATTTCTGCTTATAATTTTCTTCACTTTCATACATATGCCAATTTCTAAATATCAGTTATTTTTCTAGTAAATTGTATTCTTTTATTTGATCTTTCTACATTTAAAATTTACTAGTAAATAACCACGTGCGGAGCATGTGAATTTTTTTTTTAAACTTGTGATATATAGAATAAACTATTATTATTATTATTATTATTATTAAATGGAAATTTTAAAAATAATAACAATGTTATTTATTTATATTAGAATTTGATATTAACTTAATATAGTTATAATTCATTGCAATTTTGATAAATCTTTTATTTAAATAATTATATGATATTCCTTTAAAATGTTTTATAATTAACTTTTCCCCACTTTAGAACTTATTTCATATAAAAAATATTATGGCCATAATTAATCATAAGAGAATAAAAAATTTTTAGTTATTTTTTAATAAAATATTTAAAAATGATAAAAGTTATATTTTTCATATAAAAATTTAAATATTACAACCCCATTAAACTTATAATTTATTATAATCTTAGTAAATTTTTTATTTGAACTATGACGCTTTATTTCTTCAATATTTTTAATATTTTTATTTTTATTTACTTAAAAATTAATTTAATATAATTTTTTAAGTTCAACTAATAATTAAATGATAAATATTAATTAATTTAATTTTTTCATTAAACTTTATATAAATATCTAAAAATGATAATTATACTATTTTTCTTACAGAAGATATACTTTCAAACAAATTATATGCTCTATTTTTTAAAATATGATTATGGATACAAGACAATAAAAATTTTAATTAATTATAATTATTTACTTAATAAACTTTAATTTAATAAATATTTAAAAATAATAAGAGTAATTATTTTATTCATATGTCAATTTAATTTTTCAATCTTGATAGTGTTACATTATAACATAGTAATTTGTTAAAATTTTAGTAAATTTTCTATTTAAACAATTATACAACACTCTTTCAATATTTTATCTAAATAATAATCTAATTTTACAAACTTAATAGAGTTATAATATAGTAATTTATTATATTTTTTATGAATTTTCTATATAGACACAACAATCTTTCAACATTTTTCACATTAACATTTTCATAGGTATAGTCTATGATTACTTTGTTTTTTACAAATTAAAGTTTACTTTATTAATAACCACCATTGGATGATTCAATACACTCTCATCCAATGGTGATAAAAGCAGAGTGAAAATAAAGTAAATAAAACCAAAGTCACTCTAGAATTTCCCCATTTTCATAATTAATTATTTCATAAAATTTATTAATTTTGATGTTAATTATTTACTTATTAAATTTAATATAGTAAGACTTATAAAATTATATTATCTAATTTGATTTATATAATATAAAATATAAGTAGACCTAATTAAAATAGAAAAAATATATATTTTTAACAAAATTACTACTAAATTTTTAATTAATTTAATTTTGTTGGAGATAAAATAGAAGTTAACCTAATTAAAATGGGAAACATACTCTCAATTAAATTACAATTTTATGATAATTAATTTCATTTTTATTAGAGATAAGATAGAGGTTAACCTAATTAGAAAAGGAAATGTATTTTCAATTAAATTTGAATTGTATTTTAATTAATTTAATTTAATTTAATTTTGTTAGAGATAAAATAGAAGTTAACATAATTTAAATAGGAAACAGACTTTTAATTATATTAGAATTATATTTTAATTAATTTAATTTTATTAGAGATAATATAGAAGTTAACTTAATTAGAATAGAAAATATACCTTCAATTAATTTAGAATTATATTTTAATTAATTTAATTTTTATTAGAGATAAATAGAAGTTAACCTAATTAAAATAGGAAATAGATTTTCAATCAAATTAAAATTATATTTTAATTATTTTAATTTTAGTTCGATTAGTAAATGATTAAATTATCAAATTTTTATATAATAATAAGTGAATATTTTTTTGTAATTTTGCATGTCACCCCTCCCTTTTGTACATTTATATATATTATAGAGATATATTTATAACAAATTTTTTATTGTTGGTAATTTGGGAAGGTAAAGTTACCATCAAGGTAAGCTCAATTTTATTTTCAATAATAATTAAAAAAAAAATAAAAGTTAATTTGATTGATTCAAATTTTATTTTATACTTTTCATTCATATTTTTATGATATTAGAATGTGAAACATTGTTGCATAAAATATTTTAATTATTTATCTATTTCTGCATATTGAAAAAGGAGAAGTGACTAAATATAAATTTTCAATTGTTTTTTGAAATTGTAATACAATATAGAGTTTTTTCCCTAGTTGCACATGTCAACTTATCTTTTCAAAAATTAAAACATCTTTTTGACGTAATATTTTTATAATGTTTTTTATACCATCAGCATAAAATGCGGGCATATGTCTAATTTAAAATTAAGCTGCAACTATTCACACATTCAGTTTAAAAAAAACACAGTAACTTACATTTTCCATTCTCATTTTTCCAATAAAATCGCTTTTTATATGAGTTTTTTGAGAAAATTTTCCACCAAATTTAAGGTTCTTCCAACGAAAAAATAATAGAAAAAACAAAAACTCATTACCGTTGTTATTTCTGAGAACGAGTTCTCCTAAAAAAAGGTTACAAAAGATAAACATAAAAAATAGTATTGTAAAAGGTGCAACACCAAAATGTTTGTAAAAATTTTAAAAGAAAAAGAGTACACGAGGAAATAGTAGTGGGACAACTAATCGATCGATATAGGAAGAGAGCGTTTTCAATTTATATACCTAAATCCAACGCAAATGATTACGACCCCTTCATTCAAAAATAATTCTTACCTACATCTGGAGTATGACCTCACTCATACACCAAACCAATAAATAAGAGACATTTAAGAAAATGAACTTTATTTTATTCCTCTAATATTGTCCTCAATGTTAATTAATATTTATTTTTTTGAAATTTTAATTTTAGTTTCTTTTTTTTTTAACAAATAGTAGATATTCGTTAAGATTAGCAAGTATTTGAAGGTTACATGAAAAAGTTCAAAACAAAAGGAAAGTCCACTATTCTTGATTCTCAACTTCAGGGAAATGGAAACCCTAGCATACTGAAGAATACATGAGCATAACCACAAGAGGGTGGCGGCCATGGCAGCTACAAGATGAAGAAATATTTATATCCATACTTGCGTGTTTTCTTGTTTCCATAGACTTATCACAGAGGGAGAGTCCGAATCAAGTGGTATCAGCTTCAAACTGAAAGTCTCTCAAATCAGAACGTGAAGACACTGGGTTGTGGACTCCATTGGAGATGATAGATTTGACACTTGAAGCAACACAGATATAGGACTGAATCTTCCTCTTTTCTCATGAACAAAGGAGCTCATATCCCAAGCCACCAAAATTGCAACAATTTTATATCTCCAGCTGCACAAAAAACTCAATAAACCATAAAGAAAACCCAACATAACTATAGATTTATCACTAATATAATTAGATTAAGATAATACGAAAAGAAAAAGAAAAGGAAGTTTGAGAAAAAAAAACTACAACTGAAAGTACTATTCACAGCAGAGAACGAGCATATTTCAGCGCGTGCTTTTGGTTCTGGGTGTGTTAATTATACATGTATTATGTCAATTTAAAAACTTTAGAAAATATGATATTAACTTTTCACTATTCATATATCAGTTAAACAAAAAATATACTTACACTTTCTATTCTCATTTTTGAATGAAAACTATAGTTTTTTTTGGAAATTTCCCACCAAACTCAAGGTTCTACAAACAAACAAAAAACCATTACCATTATTTTCTGTAAAATGAGTTCTGCTAAAAAAAATGTTATAAAAGGTAAATCTAAGAAAATAATGTAAAAGGTGAAAGTAGTAGATCTGGGCCAAGTGTTGATAAAAAAAAAACAAAATCTAGAAGAAAAAGTATATAAATGAGAAAATAGAAGTAGAAAAGTTTATCAACATAAGAAGAGACAATTTTCAATTTTTTTTTTATATTTAAATCTAGCCCAGATGATTACATTCAAAAGTTCATAGTAGATGATTCTCCCTAGTTTATGGATTTATTTATCTTAAAAAATATTTTAATACCCGTATTGTAATACCCTTACTGTGAGGAAGTAAGATGTAAAAAAAGAGGGGCAATTATAAAAAAAAAAAAAAAGGGAATTAGGTGTCAATGGATGAAGGAATTGAAGCATAACTAAGGCTCCGTTTGTTTGCGGAAAATATTTTCTCTAGAAAATATTTTTCAGAGAAAATATTTTCCAAAAAAAATATTTTCCTATGTTTGGTTACAACACCAAAAAAGATAATAAAATGAGGAGAGAATGCATTGAAAAATAAAAAGGGAAGACAATAAATGAGGAGAGAAAACATTGGAAAATATTTTCCCATCCTTAAAATGGGAAATCATTTCCCCTTATTTTGAAGTAATTTTCCTTTTACTAGTACATTATTTTCCTTTGACTTATTTTCCCTAGGTAATTCAG